>MVAK01000198.1:0-18173 GCA_014825535.1 Cystofilobasidium bisporidii
GAGAGAGAGAGCAGAGGTGTCGGTCGTGTGAACAAGGGAGGCGCTGTTCAAAAGTCATCGTCGATGGTGAACGTCTTTGCGGCCTTTGCGTCGTGCACCTTGCCGTCGCCGGTCGACTGGTTGACGCCCGACTTGGAGTAGTCGGACACGCGCTTCTCAAAAAAGTTGCTCTTGCCCTGGAGAGAAATCATCTCCATGAACTGCAAGTTGAATTAAAAAGAGAAAAAAAAAGTTGAGAAAAAAAAATGAGCCGTGTCAGTCAGGCGACACGCCGGGAGGGAAGTGGACAAAGCGGTGAGAACGCACGTCGAAAGGGTTGGAGGCGTGGTAGACCTTGTCGTTGCCAAACGCGACGAGCAGCCGGTCGGCGACGAACTCGATGTACGTGCCCATCATCGTGACCTGTGAGAGGGAGAAGGGTTCAGCAAGGAGTCCGAGCGAGTTCGGCGAGTGCACGAAAGAGAGGGGGGGCTGACGTTCATGCCGATGAGGGAGACCGGGAGCGCCTCGGAGAGGAACTCCTTCTCGATCTCGACCGCCTCCATAATGATTTCTTGAATGATTCTCGGGTGGGTGCGGCGGTTGAGGTGCGAAAAGAGGAGACAGGCGACTGCAGTAGAAAGACAGCGGGACCGTCAGGAAGCGTCAGGACAAGGCACCATGAGTCAAGGCTCACTAAGCAGACAGGCGGAGACTGACAGTCGGTGTGGAGACCCTCGTCGCGCGAGATGAGCTCGTTCGAGAAAGTGAGTCCGGGCATGAGGCCGCGCTTCTTGAGCCAGAAGATGGAGGCAAATGAGCCCGAGAAGAAGATGCCCTCAACGGCGGCGAAGGCGACGAGGCGCTCGGCGAACGACGAAGAGTCGGACGAGATCCACTTCATGGCCCACTCAGCCTTCTTGGTGATGCAGGGAACTGCAACGGTGGAAAGCGGGGTTCATCAGTGTCGGAACGGCGGACAGCGGCAAGACGAGGACCGGCACGCACTCGTCTCGATGGCGTCAAACAGGAACTCGCGCTCCTCCGTGTCCTTGATGTAGGTGTCGATCAGGAGCGAGTACGTCTCCGAGTGAATGTTCTCCATCATGATCTGAAATCCGTAGAAGCACCGGGCCTCGGCCGACTGGACCTCTGCCGAGAAGCGCTCAAGCAGGTTCTCGTTGACGATGCCATCCGAGGCGGCGAAGAAGGCGAGGACGTGCGAGATGAAGTGGCGCTGAAGAAGGAAGATGGGAGGACGGAAAGGTCAGCAAGGGGGTTCATGCGACTCGCGTCGGGCGGGAACAGCTCAGGTTACGTACTTCGTTGTCGGTGAGCTTCTCCCAGTCTGCAAAAAAAAAACATATGGTGAGCAGCGCTCGTCAGCTCAGTGCTCATTCTTCAATACAGGCGCCCAGACCAAGAAGTGACAGGGGCGCACCAGCCATGTCCTTGGACAGGTCCATCTCCTCAGCGGTCCAGAACGACGCCTCGGCCTTCTTGTACGCCTGCCAGATCTCCTTGTACTTGATCGGGAACAGAACGAAGCGCTTCTTGCTGCAAGATGGGCGAGAGGAAGCAGCAGGCGAGGTCAGCATGGCTTGCACAGAGGATGAATGGCGTGGTTTGAGGAGAGCGGATGGAAAAGAAGGGGGGAGGCGCGTCCAGCAGGGACGCGACGCGTCCTCCCGCGGGAAATGAGCAATGGAGGAGCCAAGGGGGACAGCGACGCACGTCTCTTGCAGAATGGGCTCATCGCACTCCTCGCAGTCAAGGTCACCGACAAAGCGCTGCTCGAGCTCCTCGCGCGTCGGCTTGCGAACGACGACGGCATCCTTGGCGGCGGCAGGGCTGGAGGCGGCGTCGAGCTTGGTGGTGAGCGACGGCGGCGAGAGCTCGAGCGACGAGAGGGCAGACGAGGCGTGCTTGGAAGGGGTCTCGAGGGAGGCAGTCATGATGAGGATGTAGGGGAGGGAAGCAGGTAGAGGATGAGGGCAGAGGGGAGGTGGGTGTGAGTGTTGTGGGGGTTGGTGGTGGTCGGACAGGAGGGAGGGCGAGGGGGGCGAGTTGGCGGTTTTGAATGCTGCCGCTCGACGCGCCCGGGCAAGACAAGGCGCGTCGTTGTCGTCCGACGCGCCTGCAGACAATGGCGCCCGCCACCCGACGGGCCCCCGGCCGATGACGGGTCTTGCAAAGGATCGATGGGAACGCTCGCCCAAGCCCTCCCAGCAAGATCGCTGTCTCGACGCAGGTAATCTGACTCGCTCCCTCGGCCGAAGGCAACGTGTCGCAGCTCATGTCCGATACGCCATCTGAATCGCTGCCCGGCCGTAGCTCGGCTCGGCAGCTCTCAACGCCCGTTGATCAGCCCACTGCTGCACAGCTACCGTGACTAGACTCGGCACCGTCCCGCACGCTTCTGGTCGTGCGACCATTATTGTTTCGAGTCAAGTGGCTAGTCCTCGATCGTCGCGGCGAGTGGGCGAGCCACGAGCTAACGCCCGGGGACGTTGCTGCGTCTTCTTCTCTCAGCCTGCTGGCGGCCAGCGCGCCGGCGCCTCTCAAATCATTCAAGAGTCGATCACTGCTGTCGTCGCACCACTCGCGAGGGGCAGCACCTGGTCGTGGAGTGGGCATGTCCATAGGCTATTACAAGGGGCGACTCACTGCGCACGGTGCGGGCAGAAGAGGATGGCTGGGCTTGGGTGCGCAGAGCCGTTGGCGCGGAGCGAGGAAACGCGAAGCGAGAAGGCGCATCGGTCGTCTCTGCCGGGGACTGGCTCGGGAAGGTAGGTGCTCAAAGGACGAACCCTTCGGTCCCGACACCTTCGTCGGCCGCAAGCGATTCGAAGATGAGGGTGCGGTAGTACGAGACGGCAAACGCCAGGGCGTCGTCCTCGAGGACCTGGTGGGCGAAGGCGAGGAAAGTGGGGGAGAAGGAGAGTCTGTCAGCACGAGCGCTAGAGGACGGGAAAGAGAAATGGGTGGGATGCCCTGAGGGAGAGTTGTGAGAGCCGCGAGTCAGTAGAGTGGGGTGCCCTCCTCAATGATCGAGGAGGACAAGAGGAGGTGCGGTAGGAGGGAGAAGTGGCTGGGACGAGCTACTCAACGAGGGAGCGTCCCTGTGGCACCCAACTTGAGACCTGTGCGCGGCGGGTGCCTCTGCCGCTCTCCAGCGCACATGCAAGATTGACAGGGAGTAGGAGCGGGCGGACGAAGGGACAAAGCGACGAGACTCACCGGTTCGAGGCCTTCGACGAGCTCGTTCGCGCTCTTTCGCTCGCGCACATGGTCGAGCGCAAACGTCAGCAGATCTTCGTCTTCCAACTCGCCCAGGTATTGCTCGAGCTTGGCACGTGCTGCCGGTCGAAGACGAGAGTTGATGATGTCCTGCCAGACGGGTGAAGGAGGGTGGGAGTCGTCAACTCTGGGCTCAACGGATGCAGGCATAGCTAAGACAATTGAGGTGCACCTCAGAGACGGCCGTCCAGATGATCGGGAATGCGAAGATCGCGTCCTTCTCGGTCGGCACCTTGGCCCTGAGCTTCTGCAGCAGCGTGCGGCGCTTGTGCTCGCGCTCGGGACCGGCAAGACCCTCGAGCGGGTCGAGCTTGACGAGCACGCGCTTCTTCTTGCCTTCGTCCTCGTCCTCTTCCTCGAACGCGACGCCCTTGCGCTCCTTAACGACTGGCGGGCCGTGACCGTGCGCGCCAGCCGCAGCGGCGGCGGACCCGATCGAGAGCTTGACGGGCGCCACCTCGTCTGTCAGGATGCCGGCAGCCTTCTGCTTGATGGCGAGCTCGGCGAGCTCGGCCGCCTGACGCGCCAGGAATGCCTCGGTCTCACGCGCGGCCTCTTCAAGCTCGATCCTCTCTTGCTTGGCGTCGGCCGCGTCTGCCTCCTCCTCGCGGCGTCGAGCAGCCTGGCGCTGAGTGCGCCAGCGGGGCCTGTCGGGACAGCACATGCGGAAGCGAGTCGTCAGCATTCGCCCCAATAGGCCTGAGTTGAAAAGCTAGAGCAAGAGCGCACCTGTCGACGACCCAGAGTTCACGCGTGTCCTCGTCATCGCTGTCCCATCGAGCCTCGCGATCGCGCGCAGCCTCGGCGGCCCGCTGCTCGTCCGCGACTCGTGCACGCTCAACGTGCGCCTCCCGGTCGAGGTGCTGCAGCCGCTGGCGCTCGCGCTGATCGAGTCGGCGCTCACGCTGTTGAGAAAATGCGCACAGATATGTGCAAGACGAATCAACAGGCCGCGTCTCGAAATGATAGCAGACATCAAAGGGCTTGGGACGCACCTCGCGCTTGGTATCAAGCTGGGATCTCCGACGACGCTCCTTGCGCGCCTCTTCCTCCTCCTCGTCAGTGCGCTCGACGGGCGCGCTAGCCCCGGGCGCATTTGGCCACCGGCTACCGGCAGCCGCTCCGCCAGCGGGAACGAACGCGACCGGCTGGTTGTAGCTTTGCGGGTCGTGCGAGCCCCCGTGGGGCGCATATGGGTTCCTCGAAGCAGAAGGTGGCGGCGCCGGACCACCGCCGCTGACGGTCTGGCTCGACGAGAGCTCCCTCGCGCGCGCCTGCTCGCGCATGAGCGTCTGGATCCGCACCCGCTCGCGTTCCTCTTCGTGCCGCTTGCGCTCGCGCTCGCGCTCGGCCTGCGTGCCCCGGAACATGCCGATTTGCGACAAGACGCCCTCGCGCTTGTCTTCGGGCAAGTCCTCGGCAGCAAGGTCGCGCAGGTGAACCGGCGTGTCGTTGGTGACGCCTGTCTTGCCGTTGACGGAAGGAGGCTGGTCTGGAGTACTTGATGAGGGGGCTGTGGCGACGGATGAGAGGGCGGTGCTCGACGTCGGGGGGAGGGGTTTGGCCGAAGACAAGGAGGAGAGGATGTGGGTGATCGATCGTACGGCTGACGCCTCGAGCTCGTCGTCGGCCTGAGAGAGAGCAAAGGACGGCCGGTCAGTCAGCGCGGACGACGGTAAGCGGCCGAGCAGGCAAGGGCAGCACGCACATCAGTTCGGAGCATGAGCTTCTCATACTCGTCCAGGAATGCGCGCGTCTTCTCGTCGGCCTTGACCTGTCCGCGTTGTTTGCGTGCACAGAAGAGATGTTAATTTTGAGGGTAGAGGACCGTGGGAGGTAAGTCAATCGCGGAACGTACGATGAGCTTCTTGCCGGGCTCGGAGCGGACCTCGAGGTTGGGCAGCTCAATGCCGTTGAGGACGACGAGCGCACGAAGGACGGCGTCCGGGTCCTCGAACCTGAAGGAAGCGAGTCAGCACGCGGATCTGCAGACTTCCTTCCCAGAAGAAGGCAGCGAGCGCAGGTGAGAGCAGGATAAAAGGGGGGGAAGCACTCTGCGAAGCCGAACGGCTGGGGCTTGCCCGTTGCGCCTCGGACCCGCTTCAAGCTCCTGAGCTGTCCGCAAGCCTGAGAACGTCGCAGCACGTCGCTCGATCAGTCTCTTTCGTGCGTTTGAGAGGCGACAGTGATGAAGGCGAGGACGCACGTTGAGCAGCTGCTCGAGGGCCTCATCGCTGACGCCAGGGCTGATGCCGCCGACGAAGAGCGTCGTTTGGTTGCCCTGAGCTGGCGGCCCTCCCCCAACTGCGGGTCCGCCGCCGCCGCCAGGCCCGCCAGGGGCACCAATGCCGGGCCCGCCTCGGTTGGGTGTGCCGCCACCGCTGCCATAGGGCGAGCCGGTGGGAGGCGCGCGAGGCGGCAGAGGTGCCGAGTTGGACCCTGACGGACGGAAAGTCGGGGGCGGCATGCCGGCGTGGTAGCCTGGCGGCGGCTGCGAGAAGTCTGGACGGGGCCCGGGTCCGCCGCCCATGTTCGGAGGGGCGCCATAAGGTGCTCGATTGGGCC
Organism: Cystofilobasidium bisporidii; assembly: GCA_014825535.1. Classification (NCBI taxonomy): domain Eukaryota; kingdom Fungi; phylum Basidiomycota; class Tremellomycetes; order Cystofilobasidiales; family Cystofilobasidiaceae; genus Cystofilobasidium; species Cystofilobasidium bisporidii. The sequence goes on from MVAK01000198.1 coordinate 5,845, forward strand.
ACATGAGGGACGAGTCAAGGAAATGGTAGAGAGGGAAGGTGATGTGAGAAGCGGGGGCAACAGCAGCGGCGCCGCAGCGGACGAGGGCGCCAGACTGCACGGGCGGTGAACTGCAAAATGCCAAACCTGACCTGCGAGACTGTGCTTCTCGATCTTAGCAATGCGACCCAAATGAATCATGAATAAGCATCATGTTCGATTCAAGCCAAATCGTAATCGAGCGCCTGGCCCCAGGCCGCCCGTTCGTGGACCTCGAACGAAGACTGCCCTCGCTCCTCTCCCCTCGTCGGCTTCGACCCATCGCGGTACCTGCCCATCCCTCCACTTCGAATTCGGCATGGCTTCCTCGTCCTCGTCGTCGGCCACGACTCTTGTCGCTGCCCTGCTCGATCCCGACCCGTCGCTGCCGGAACGCGCCATCAGGTCGACACCCTTCACCGCGCCCTCGGGCGAGGTCGTCACCTCTTGGAAGGTTGCCGAGCACCTCTACCGGTCGCACACGTCCCTCCTGCCGACGCTCGCAAGAGGCTTGTTCACGACCGAGGACGGCCAAGGAGGCCACCGCATCGTAGGTCGTGGTTACGACAAATTCTTCAACGTGGACGAGGTCGCCTACACCTCTGTGCGTCGCCAGTCTCCTTTCCGTCGCCTCACCGGCAGCCCTGCGCTGACTCAACGCTGCGCCGCCTCGCTCGCTCAGTGGTCCGCCATCGCGGCCTCGACTACTGGCCCCTACGCTCTCACGCTCAAGTCTAACGGCTGTCTGATCCTCATCTCAGCCCTGGACGTGCGCACGCTGCTCGTCACCTCGAAGCACGCGCTCGATACCGTCAGCGAGCGCGACGAGGAGGAAGGCTACCGTGGCGGTCACGCGCGAGTGGGGCGTGAGTGGGTTGTCCGGCACCTGAAGAAGGTTGGAAAGACCGAGGAGGATCTTGCTGCCGAGCTGTGGAAGCGCCAGGTCTCGGCTGTTGCAGAAGTGCGTGTCTTCGCCTCGACCTTAGCCCCTCGGAGCGTCGCTGCGCATGCGTGCTGCAGCTGACTGCACCGGCGCCAATCACCCCCGCCGACCGCGCACTGACATGCTACCACGCCCTCCGCGCCTCTTCATCTTCAGCTCTGCGACGACACATTTGAGGAGCACGTCCTGCCGTATCCGCCGCATCTGACGGGCCTGCACCTGCACGGCATGTCGCCCCTGACGCCGGGGTTTGACTCGCTTCCGCCGTCTGCCGTCGCCGCCTTCGCTCGCGACTGGGGCTTCATCGAGACGCGCTTTGTCGAGCTCGCTACCGTCGCAGAGGTGCGCGACTACGTACGCGCTGTCGAGGACAAGGGCGAGTGGGATGGTGAGCGCGTCGAGGGCTTCGTAGTCCGGTGCCATGTCGCGCCCGACCCCGCCTCCGGCCCGTCTCCCGCTGCAGCTCGCCCGCCTTACCCCGCCGGCTCGCCCTTCTTCTTCAAGATCAAGTTTGCTCAGCCATACCTGCTCTACCGGGCCTTCCGCGAGATCACCAAGTCGCTTCTGCCGATCGTCGACCAGCCGTCCCGCGCATGGTCGGGCACGCCGTGGAACGGCACGGAAGGTGCGCCCGGCGCCGGTGGCAAGAAGCCGTTTGTCATGACGCCCGAGATGAAGGCCGAGCAGGAGCGCAAGAAGCGCGAGCGGGACGAGACGAAGGCGCGCAAGGCTAGGGGCGAGGTCGTCGAGAGCGGCAAGGCAAAGGCCAAGAAGGAGAAAGCGGTGGCCACCGTCAGCCCGGCCGCGACTGCCCCCTTGGACGGCGCGCCTGCGCCCTCGTCGTCGACCCCTGCACCTGCTGCTCCGCCATCTACCGTCCCCAAGGACCCGGTAAAGGTCCCTCCGTCCCAGATTCGGTACCCAGAGTGCACGCCCTACGTCTTCTTCGTCCGACGGACCATGGTCTCGAACCCTGATTGGTACGCTCAGTTCGCCCAGGGCAAGGGCATCATCCGCGTCCGCGAGGAGTTTCTCAGGTGGATCGAGACGGACGAGGGGGCGCGCATGCTCAAGGAGGAGCGGGCAAAGTCGCGCTGGCGGCGGGGCGGGGCCGCGGTGGGCGACATGGCCAACGGAAAGTGGGGCAAGACGCTCATCATCCCCGTCGCTATCCCCGGCTGCGGTGCGTCCCTCATCATCCTTTTCTTCCGATGGCCTTGCTTCTGCGTCGCAAGAAGCTAACAAGCTCCCTTCTCGCCCATCGACGCCCCCTCAGGCAAGACAGCCATCGGGCTAGCGCTCAAGGCATTCTTTGGCTGGGGCCACGAGCAGAGCGACGATGTCAAAACGAAAAAGACAGCGGTCGAGTTCAATCGCAACGTCGGCCGATCGCTAGCGACGTATGATGTCGTGTACGCCGACCGGTGCGTTTCAAGCCTGCTGTAGTCGCGTCTTCGACGCTCGAACGGTCGCTGACCCTGCTTTGACCCCTCCCTGGTGCTCACAGCAACAACCACCTGACGCAACACCGTGAGGAGCTCGAGAAGACGGCGACGGCAGCGGCGTCTACCGACAGTCTCCCCCCACGGCTGATTGCGCTCAACTTTGCGCTGACACCGCCGCTGCAGCCGCTGCCGCAGCACACGCTGCACCGGTTGTGCTCGGCCCGCATCGCCGCCCGGGGCGATCGACACCAGACGTTGCGGGCCCTGGAGGGTAACGTCCGTCGGCACGAAGACATCCTTTGGCGGTTCTTCGTGACGGCCGAGCCGCTCGCGGCTGACGAGTGCGACGCGGTGGTGGAGCTCGGCGTCGATCGTTCGCTCGCCGACAATCTCGCGACCGTCCTTGCGCGCCTCAGGGAGCTCATGCCCGACCTAGCGATGCCATCCGCCGAGCGTGTGCAGGAGGTGCTGGCCGAGGTGGACACATACGACCCGGCGGTCAAGAAGCCGTTGATGGAGGCGGCGACGCGGACCGACGCGACGCGCTACTATGCGCTCGCGCCAGAGGTCGACCTGCCGTCGCTCGTCCGGCGCATCATTGACCGGTCGACCGCCGAGGCCGAGGTCAAGGTCAAAGCCGGCGCCTTCCTTGACGCGCTCATCGAGAAGAAGCGTGTGACGCCCCGGCCTCACATCACACTCGTTCACGAGACCGAGGTGGAGCTCGAGCGCGTTGCCCGACTGTCAAGCGCCGACGGTGCGGCGGACGGTCCTGACGAGGGCAAGGAGAAGCCTGACGTCGGGCGCGGGCCGTGGAAGCAGACGTGGGACAAGTGCGTCGCGCTGGCCAACCCGCCTGCGGGTCAGCAGCCGGCGCTGTTTGACTTTGCCGTCTCGCACCTCGTCGTCTCAGACAAGGCGATGGCGCTCGTCGTCTCGTCGCTGACGCCCGCGTCGGCCCCGGTCAGCGACGACGGCGGCCCGCTGGCGGACGTGCCCGACCTCGAGCATGCCCACTTTACCGTCGGAACGGCCGACGATTCCCTCAGGCCTTACGAGGGTCGGCTGCTCGTCATGGCCAAGCGGGCGGCGGGCGCGCTTGTCGACGGCGCCGGCGCTGAAGACGGCGTGCTGGCGCTGCCGGAGGAAATCAAGGGCCAGGGCAGAGTCGTCGGCCTCGGCTGAGCGTCCCTGTTCGCGATAGTAAATGAAATCGGAAAGTCTCTCGTGTGCTGTCAGCGCAAGGAAAGGGTTGCATGGTTGTCGTCGTTTGTACTGTTGAGTGCACGACGGCTGTCGGCGCGAATATTGGGCGGGCAGCCGCCGGCCGGCGGCGGGACGCGGAACGGAAAGCGAGAGGGTGGGAAAAGTGCAGGTGCGAGTTTGCGGGACGGGCGGGCGGCGGCTGGGGTTTGCGGCTGCTGGGGGACAGAGACGGCAGATTGCCCGTCCCTCCTCCCCTTCACCTCACCTCTCCTCGCCCTCTCCCTCTCTCTCTCTCTTACAGTCATGGTCCTCCCCACCCTCGCCCGTCTCGCCCCGCGAGCGCTCAGGTCGCCCCTCGTCACCGCCCCCAAGGTCAAGGTCGCTGCCCCGGCCTCGGTCGGCGCGTTCTCTGCCGCCTCCAAGCGGTGGGCGTCGGCCACGACGGGTGGACACGAGGTCCGTCGCCGGTCTCCCTTGCTCGCTATGCGCCGATGTAAGACTTTGAAAGCTGACGATCGGCCTTCCTCTGCTCGCTCCGTTGCTCGTCCGCTTTCGCTCCCCTGCTCTGGCTGGAATCGACTTCAGATGACCGTCCGCGACGCCCTCAACGTCGCCATGGAGGAGGAGATGCTCCGGGACGAGACCGTCTTTGTCATCGGTGAGGAGGTTGCCCGCTACAACGGTGCCTACAAGGTGCGCTGCCTTCTTTCATGCTTTCTGCTGCTTTGGCCACGCGCGCGAGCTGACAGTCTGCTCGAACTTGTAACGCTCCCAGGTCACCAAGGGCCTCATGGACAAGTTCGGCGAGGGACGTGTTATCGACGTGCGTTCGCCCTCCTTCCTTTGCTCTCCCCAACGCTGCCTAGCGAGAAAGAGCCGCGTGCTGCTTTGCCTGAGATCTGTAGAAGCTGACCGACGCCATACACCCCTCCGATTCCTGCAGACCCCCATCACGGGTGCGTCTTCAGCTTGACTTTTTCATTGCCGGCGGCCCGCGCCCGGCGCGCCCCCACGCGAGGCCCTCTCCTATGCGCGGATTAGTGCTGACCTGCTTCTCAACGTCTTTCTTGCCCTTCACCAGAGTCTGGCTTCGCCGGTCTCGCCGTCGGCGCCGGTCTTGCTGGCCTCCGACCCGTCTGCGAGTTCATGACCTTGTGCGTGGGAATCGTTGTCCCCTCGTTTCTGCGCTGCGCTCTGGGCTTCGCTAATCAGGCGCCGGGCACCTCTCTCCGTCTTCCTCAGCAACTTCGCTATGCAGGCCATCGACCAGATCGTCAACTCCGGTGGAAAGACGTACTATATGTCGGGTGGAAACGTCCCCTGCCCCGTCACCTTCCGTGGCCCCAACGGCGCGGCCATGGGTGTCGCCGCCCAGCACTCGCAGTGCTTCGCCGCCTGGTACGGCTCGGTCCCCGGCCTCAAGGTCGTCTCCCCTTACTCGTCCGAGGACGCCAAGGGTCTCCTCAAGGCCTGCATCCGCGACCCCAACCCCTGCGTCGTTCTCGAGAACGAGCTCATGTACGGTGTCTCGTTCCCCATGTCGGAGGAGGCCATGAAGGACGACTGTGCGTGCCCCGTCCCCTCGACTCCCTTGCTCAGGCGCCCTGCGCTCGCCCCGCTGACTCTCGCCCCTCTCACTCTAGTCATCCTCCCCATCGGCAAGTGCAAGATTGAGCGCGAGGGATCCGACATCACCATCGTCGGACACTCCAAGTCGGTCGGCCACGCCATCGAGGCCGCCGACGCGCTCGCCAAGGAGGGCATCTCGGTCGAGGTTGTCAACCTCCGCTCGATCCGTCCCCTTGACATCGAGACCATCATCAAGGTCTGTCCCTACCTAGACTAAGCCAGCGGCTTCCCGCTCATCTCGTGCGTGCGCTGAACCCCCTCCATCCCCTGCGTTGCCCATCTCCATATCAGTCGGTCAAGAAGACCGGCCGCCTCGTCACGGTCGAGGGCGGCTTCCCCGCCTTCGGTGTTGGCTCCGAGATCATTGCGCAGCTCGTCGAGTCCGAGGCCTGGGACTACCTCGACTCGGCTCCCGAGCGCATCACCGGCGCCGATGTCCCTACGCCTTACGCGGCTAACCTCGAGTCCCTAAGCTTCCCTGATACTCCTATCATCGAGAAGGTTCTTCGTCGCAACGTGTACGGAGCGTAGGATCGCTTCCTGGGGTCGAGAGGTTGTACTCGAGAAGGGAGAGATTGAGGAGGGCGGACAGGGCGTTACAGAGGCGACGAGATGCGCTTTGGGATCGGATGACGCGGCGGAAGGGGAAGAAGGCGAAGGTGTTAGCCTGTCATTGCTATTACGATCGCGCGCTTAGAATTCTGCTGCTGCCTCTCGTGGGACTGGGCCGCTTGAAGGCCTCCAGCCAGCTTAGACGCCGGATCGAGCCGTCGAGGGCTACCGAGTAGCTCCTCGTGCGAGCGTTGATGTTGCGGAGCAGCTGACCGGACGCGTGAACGCCCGCGCGCGGTCAAGCCTCTGCGTGAGTACGCGTCTCTTCCTCCACTCCTTCTTTCCCTCTGCTCGTGTCGCCTCCTTGCAGCTTCCGATGCTGTCCCTGTGCCTTGCCTTCTCCGTCTCAGGAGCCGTCAGCTGCAGCGTCGGCCGGCGTCGCTTGCTGTTCCTCGCTCGTCGGTCCAGCGCACGCGCTGATCCTCAGGTGTCAACGCGGGCTGATCGCCTGGCCTCCGCTCATATTCATGGCGCTCCTACTGCCCGCAGCCTCACCATCACGATACGCATACACCGACGTCAAGATGAGGCTGGGCACCAAGATCTACCATTCCATCACGCTCGTCGCCGCCGACGCAGAGGTCCACCGGCGCTCAGTTATCTTCGAGGACGTCGCGATCTCGGCCTATTACCTGTTTCTCGCAACGGGCCACCACGGCCGTGGCGGCCGGGGCCGCCGTGTCTTTTGATCACTACTTCGTGGGAGGACTGAAGGAGGGAGGGATACTGAAAAGCAGCGGGCTCAGCCGCCGATTCGCGCCGACCCCGCTCCCTCTTCTCCCACCTGCCTCTACATTCCCATTCTTTGCGCATGATCGAGTATCTGGCCAAGCCCTGTCACCGTTTTGCAACCAGCGTTTGGTGTTCGGGGTCGGAGGACGAGCTTGAGGGACTGACAGCCTCGACGGCCAAGGGTGCGCCTCGACGGGTGCTCGCGCATCTCTTTCCTTGTGGCCGACGCCCCCTTTCCCTTGCTCCCTTCCCGCGCCCTTCCTGACTATCCTTCTCTTCTGCGAGGCTGCGATGCGAAGCAAAGCGGATCGGACGACTGGCGGTGCGCCGGAGGGACGCACGTTCGGAGCGCTGGACGACTCGATGTTTGCGGGAAGGACGGGCGCCTGCAGAGCGGCTCCAGGGCATGTCGTGTAAGGCATGGTGTCATCATTTCTAGGGGCGGGCGATGGCGAGGGAACGGCGAGAGCAGGAGATTGCGAGCGACGCAGAAGAAGCGGGGCGAGCGGCACAGGGGAGGGAGAGCGAGGGAGGGAGAGCAAGCCGCGGCGAGGCAGGGTCAGCTCGTGCGTCGTGCCTTGACCCTGCGACCACCGCGAGAACGCCCGAGGCTACAAGCAGCCAGGGTCTCTCGAGCAGCAGGACTTAGAGAGGCGAGAGCCAGACGCACCTGTTGCAAGGGAGCTCCCGGGCTCAGAGCGCGAACGGGTCCTTGGCTGCTGTCGGCGCCGGCGGTGCCACCTCCCAGCCCTGGTTGGCGCCCTTGCCTTGCTTCATCTCCTGCGCCATCGTTTTCCAGTCGACGAGCCGAACCTCAACGAGCTCCTTAACGCCGAGGATGCTGCCCGCCGTGTTGGGCGAGAAGGGGTGGAAGACGGTCCGGTCCTTGCGCGTCAGGCCGAGCGAGACGAGCGTCCGCTGCACCTTTTCCGGCAGGCGCAGGGCCGACCGCCGCAGCGTCACGCGGTAGTGCGTCGGGTTCTCCGAGTGGGGCGTCGCACGTCGGATTGCTGCTGGAATCTGCCGCGCTGCCGGGTGCGGGTACTGAGACCGAAGCGGGTGGTAGAAGGGGAAGTAGGCCTTGGGAGGGGCCTTGCGAGGGCCGAGCGGCGGGGGGCGTGGGTACTGAGGGTGCCGCAGGCCCATGGCGGCCAGGAAAGACGAGGGACGCATGCCGGTCGAGCGATCGAGTGAGACTTTTAGGAGCTGTCCAAAGACGTTTGAGAAAAAGGTTGCGAGGAGGGAGGAGCGGAAGGGCGGAAGGGCGAGGTTGGGATGAGGTCGGGAGGTGAGAGGCGGGGTGCGGGTAGGCGGTCGAGCAGCGAGCTGGCTGGATCGGACGCACAATCAGCAGATGCACTGTGCTCGCAGCACGCGCACGCCGCACACGAGCCCGCGAGGACGCGCTGCACCGAGCACAGCGGCCGTCCTGTCTAAGAAGGATAGCTGGAAGCGGTCAGAGAGCTGTCTGCCAGATGGACTGGCTGTCCGATTCTTGAGAGACGGCAGCTGCAAGGGTTGAGGTGCCTCGCTAGTTTCAGGCCGCCGGCGACTGGTGCGACGCACAAGAGGCAAGAAAGGGGCCAGCGGGCTTCAGGACCCCTTGCAAGGGGACGGCCAGCATCGCTCCTCCCTCTCCTCGTCCCATACCTTGGGACCTGCTTGCTCACCTCTCGACATATGTGCAGGCATGCGACTCCGTTGTCGCAAGGTGATGCTCGAAGGCTGAGCAGGACCGGCGCCGAGGTTCGCTCTCGACCCCCCCCCCCCCCCCCAAGCTCGACCTCGCATCACTCGGTAGCCTCGTTTCGCGCGGACCCCTCTGCGACTGCGCTGATACAAGCCTGGGCCCGCAGGCAAGGGACTCGAGTAGAGGCAGTAGCCGGGAGTGCCTTGCGGCGGCTGTCGGCCGGCCGTGCGCTGGCACGAAAGGAAGAGGGCTGCAATAGACGGGCACACGTGGTGAAAGAGAAGGGCGACCCCTTCGAGGGCTTCCGTTCCTTCGCCTGGCGGGCGCTTCCTCGGCCCGCATCCTTCGAGAGCTTCCTCCCCTTTCGACCCTCACCTTTCCCTTCTCCTTTGTCCCCGCTTTCATCGGCCTTCAGCTCCCTTCGCTTGCTCAAGATGGCAGAACACGTCCGAGACACCATCCTGACCTCTCAGGCTGCTCCGTCCGGCTCCGTCGTTGAGGATCTCAAGGCATCGGTCGACAACAAGGATCCCGCCGATACGCAAGACAAATCGGGTACCGCTGCGAAGATGTCTCTGTTCAGGGTGTACAGGCGTCGATGGATTGGCCTCGTCGGCCTGGTGCGCTTGTTAGACCTCCCCCTGTCTTGGCGTCCAAGCGTTCGAGACCGAAGGCTCACTCTGCTCGCGCGCGGCTCACCTGCCGGTCGACAGTTCCTCGTCAACATGGTCAACGCGGTGCGTGCGCCCCTCTCGAGTCTCTGAGTTTGACGCAGTCGACCTCAGTCTGATCGAACGTCCCGCCCCCTCCCGTCAGATGAACGCGCAGTGGTTCGCAGCGATCGCCGATCAGTCGGCAGACCTCCTTGAGACGTCGCTGACCAAGGTGCGCCGCACTCTGAGCTTTCCTCAGCTATCCTGGACCGCCCTACCTGTCCTGACCATGACCCTCTATCCTTCGCAGATCAACTGGGTACGAGTGCTCTCCTTACGCTCTCGATGTCCGTGCGACTCGACTGCGCAAATCTGACCCCCCTCAACTCCCCTCTGGCAGTGGACCAACATATGCAACTTGACGTCGCTCGTCTCATACGTCTTCGTTCCGTCCCTCCGCCGGCGGTATGACATCAAGACGCTCGTGATCGGGGCTGCCGCACTCAACATCGTCGGCGCTTGGGTTCGCTACGGCAGCATCCGGTCGTCCGACACGTCGGTGCAGTGGGGCATCGTTCTGTTCGGCCAGACGATCAACGGCCTCGCGACGCCGTAAGCCTCAACCTGTGCACTTTCCACTCCGTACTCGAAGCGCGCTTGCTGATGTTGTGAGTCCTTTGCGGACCTGCAAGACTCTCTCTTGCCCTCGGCACCAAGTACTCCGAGGTCTGGTTTCCGCTCAAAGAGCGGACGACCGCCACCATGCTCCTGACAGTGCGTCAGGTCAGACCGAGTCTAAGCTCATCTTTAGCACGCGCTGACAATATTGCTGTTGGCTGGGGCACGCAGGTCAGCAACCCATTCGGCATGGCCCTCGCCACCGTCTTCTCCCCGCTCATCGCGATCGAGTCTACCGACGTCCCGCTGTCGGTGCGTTCCCACTCTCACGTCCTCCTGCTCTCGCGACGCGTCTTCTGACCTATTTCACCCGACTGTTGGGAACGGGACCAGGTTCTCGTCGTGAGTTGCGTTGATTTCCTTCACCTCGTGGGGTTCTCAGTGCCCTCGGCCCCGCCCATTCCGCCGACGTACGCTGCATCCCTGCCGCCACGCTCCTTCTCTGACGGCGTCCGACTGTTCCTCGGCAACAACGTCAAGCTGCCTTTCCTCACGCCTCTGGCCGACGACGGCATCCTTCACCGGGCCAAGATGACGCCTCGTGAGCGGGTCGACTTGTGGATTGTCTTCACCGAGTACACGATCCTGGTCACTTCGCTGACGTCGCTCCAGGTCGAGATCGCGTCCATCTTTGTGTACGTCTCGCTAATCGTCCGGGCCGCTGTCTTCGGCGACCTGCTCTGCATCGTAGACCCTCACCCGATCGCTGCCTCACCCGTTTGTTCATGCAGACCGTACGGCTACTCTTCCTCGGCCTCGGGCAACCTCGGTGGGGCCATGATTTTGGCCGGCCTCATCGGAGCCACCACGACCGCACCTCTGCTTGACCGGTGCGCTGCAGGTCTCACGTGCATTCTGCTTACCTTGTCATCACACGCACGGCTGATCTGTTGCCAAATCTGCCCACAGATACTTCAAGACACACCTCGCTCTCGCCGCCAAGATTCTGATCCCGATCGTTGCCGCCATGAATCTGTCGCTCATTTGGGTCATCAAGCCCGCCAACGACATTGGCGTCGTCGCAATCTTCATCGTCCTCGGCTTCTGCTCGTTCGCGCTACTCGCTATCGGGCTCGAGCTCGGCGCCAAGATTACGCGCCAGCCGGAGGCATCCAGCTCGGCCTTCTACTGGCTTTCGACGTGCGTCGACCCCTTTCCGAGCTGTGAGATCGCCAATAGCTTTGGGTGACTGAAAGAAGCCCTCTCGCGCGCTTCCTTTTTTGGGCGCATGCAGGTTGTGGACCTTCGCCATGGTCAACATCTTGGACAGCGTCCGCGCCGACGAAGACGCCAACCCTCCCATGAACATGAACAAGTGCGCCCTTCGTGCTGCTATTGTGCTCAGCGTTTGCCCGACTGACCGTGCCTACGGGGGCATCTCACAGGGGAATCATCGTCGAAGTCGTCTTCACGTTCTTTGCAGCCGTGAGATTCCTTCTGGCTGCTTCATGAGCTCCCAAATGAAGCTTCAGAACTCACGCTTCGTCCTCACCTGTCCACAACGTCAGATTCTCATCATCTTCCTGAAGGGCGACCAACGGTGCACGCGCGAGGATCAGGAAAGGCTCGAGAAGAAGGCCCAGTCGACGAGTACCAGCTCGACAGTTGAGCTGCCGACCCTTTCGGCGTAGCGCTCGCGTTGTCAGCCGCATAGCACCAAGGATATGACGTGGGGGAGGGGGCATAGATGTCCTTTTGGGGACCTCACGCAATACCAGGATATCAAGGATTGATGACAGCTCGAGCACGAGCGCGGGTGTTCGACGAAGGCAAGATAGGTTTTGCGATATCGCACAACAGACAATTAGGGGAGGGTAGAGCAGGGCGGTGGTGCGAAGCGAACGAAAGAGGATAGAAGGGTCCGGAGAGAAGCAGAGGGTGGAGGGAAGGCGGAGCGGAGGCGCGCTTTGACGGGCTCTCACTGCTCAGTCATCACCAAAGACGAGCGCGAGCTTGTCGGCCGTGAGCGACGTGCCGCTCGAGGTGTAGTAGGCGCTCGTTGGTGCGCTGCAAGGTGGTGCAGACGGATCAGAGGTGAGGGTCAGCAAGCGGGACCTTTGGCGGCGCACAGGCAGGTTGTGTACGAAGATTCAAGCGGGCGGGCGCACTTTTCCTCATAGATGAAGGTGTCTTTGCCTTCCGAGTTCTTGCCGAGCGAGACCTGCGTCGTCGAGGCAGTGGAGCCTGCCGTCAGCGAGAGGCGCAGACGGCACGCGCGGCGCAGCGCAGTAGAGCGAACGCACCTCGAGGCCGATGCGGACAAACGCGCCCTCGGGCACGCCCTTGTGCTTGAGCGACCGGAACGACGTGTGACCAAAGCCGATGCTCGAGCCAAGCTTCTCAGTCTTGCCGGACCTGCCGTCGGGCGTGTGCCAGTGGGCCACGACGGCGGCGACGTACGCGCCCGACTGCTTAAGGACAAACGCAGAGACCGGGTAGTGGCCCGTGTTGGGGGACGAGATACCCATCGGCGCGGCGCTGGCGCTGCTATTTGACCGTCCCAAGCCGCCAGCACCAGCGGTCGACGGCGGCGGGGCGAGGCCTCCTCCAGCGGCCAAGGCGGGCTGCTGCTCCTACAGGCGATGGCGGCGGCGGCGGCGAGGGCGAGACGTCGATCGGTGCGTCAGCGTCGCACCGCTTATAAGCGGGAAGGGGGGAACCTCAAGCAGCTTCAACGCGAGCTCACCGTCTCAGCCTGTCCAGCCGGCTCTTGCTGCTGGGTC
>MVAK01000018.1:0-85853 GCA_014825535.1 Cystofilobasidium bisporidii
CGCTCGCGCAGAGTTCTGACGCCGTCGTCAGGCCACGCTGCACCTGCAGGCCTCGCGCGCGAGCCCAAGGCGGCCAAGAGCGACCGACCGGCCGAGACTGCTCTGCGCTCAGCCCTGCGACCCCCCCTCCCCCCACCACCACCGGCCTCTCTTCCCCTCCTCCCCGACAGCAGCTCGATCCTCAAGCTTCCCACTCGGCGACCCGTCCCGCCGCCTTCCTTCTCCAGCTAGCTTCACGACCATGGCCTCGGCAGCCGCGCCAGCCCGGCGCCGGCCATTCCTCATCTTGGATGCTGAAATTCGTGTTGTGACGAAGGCTCATTCGAAAGCGCAACTCGACAGCGGGCGAAGGATGGGGTTGGCGGTACAGGTGATTCCGAAGGAAGGGGGAGATTTACAAAAGAGTTGCGCCGATCAGACAGATGCAGGAAGCCAGCAAAGCCGGCGGGCTGGCAATCAGCGCTCGGGCTCTGAGCGACGACATAGAGGGAGGGGAGAAATGTGTCAGTCTCGAAGTCAAAGAGCAGTCAGGGCGCGCTCGCAGACGAGATAGACTTGCGCTGCGCCCGTCTGACCGGCAGACGGGATAGCTGAAACGTTCGGCGAGGCTGCAGGAAGATCAGTCGGGCCAGATCCGCCTGCTAGGATGTCGTGTCGTGAAGCGAGATGAGTCGTGCGGCGAACTGTCGAAGCAGGGCAGGGCTGAGAGCAGACGACGCACTGGACCCACTGGCGATCGCAGGCGTCGGAGCGATTTCGCTTGTTGCAAGTGTGGCGGATATCTGTCCAGCTGCGGTGGATGGTGCAGACGACGCGGATACATGGCCAGTTGCCGTCTCGTTGCCGGACGCGGACGCGACGTACCCGCCCGAGGCCAGCTGCCCAACAACGGCAGCCAAGATCATTTGTGTCAGCAGTGATCCTCCCGTGCCGTTCGACAACGTGCAAAGGAAATGACGCACAGCGGCGGCCTGGTAGGCGGCAAAGTCCTTTGGGCCCGTCTCGACAGCATTGACTGCCAGTGATCGTGCCGGCGGATAGGGAGGTCAGCGGCCCTTTCCCCGCTGGTCGTCTCGCTCGCGATGCGGGGACGCACTTGACCCGACCATGCCGCGCCCGCAGTGTGGCTTGCAGAAAAACCAGATGGGCTCTGTAGACGTGACTTCGACCGCCATTGTTTTGAACTTCTCGAGAGAGCAAGGCAATGTCATCAGCGATTGATGCTGATATGTGGATGGTCGATGAACGCACTTCGGAGGTCGTCGCCGGGTCGACAGGGACGAGGCCAGAGTCAAAACCCGTTTGGCCAGATGTCTCCTGCCAGAGCGAGGGTGGTCAGCCCATAGCTGCCATAGCTGCAGCGGAGTAAGCCTGAAATCCTTCAAGGAGTGTCCGCACATTGTTCAGGTAAGTGCACGGGGCGCCAAACGTGGACTGGGTGACGGTGTGGGCCATACTGTCGCGGCAATCTGGTCACTGTCAGTCCTCGTGCTCGAATGGTCGCCAAAGCAAAAAGATTCCTCATGCGCAGAGAGCAAGACGAACGGATGAAACTCAAACGTGACGACGTCTCTGAAAGAAAAGTACGGAGCGTGCGCGGGATTCAGCCCTAGTGTGAGCATCGTGAAGGCGACAAGTCGACGCACCCGACGTCGGCCGTGATGTTGGACGGGGTGAAGGCTGCTCGCACCGCATTGACCGGGTCAGCCCTGTCACCGCTCGGGGTTAGTCCTGACAGGATGGTCAAATGGATGAAGAAGGACTCAGCTCATGCCGCTTCCGCCAACCCTGTCGAGGGAAGACCATGGGACAGGGGATGTCAGGAAGAGTCAGCTGAAGCGCCTGGCAAATGGCGAAGGCAGGACCGGGAGAAAAAACCGCACTGGATCGTCCGATTTGCCGCACGGACTCTCGCCGCCAGGGCGAGAACAAGAGGGAGGCGGGAAGGAACGAGGGAAAGCATGGCTGCGCCAGGGGAGATTGTGGTTGGAGAGGTGGGTGAGATTGAAGGGGAGGGGCCCGGGGATGATGCGAGCCAGCTCGGAGAAGGAAGTATGCAGGGTGGCTGGTCGTCTTCAGAGGCAGGAAATGTCAGGTGGGAGGACGAGAAGAAGAGAAAGAGACGAGGTGGCGGGTCGCCACAGGCCACTCGCAGGATCGGTGCCTCCTCCGGAGCGAGCGCGAGCCAGGCACGAGACTGGAAGAAAGGGGCTCAAACGGAGGAGAGGACAGGGTCGGTAGACGAGAAAAAAAGAAAAGGGTCGAGGTGAGCAGGCCCACTTTGGCAGCAGCGACGACCGTCGTCTTGACACTCGACGATCAGCCCGTCGACCGCTCCCCGCATACACAGCCAGCACCATGGCCCCTAAGCGTCCGGCAGCGGCCGCCCAGCAGCAGTCCAACAAGCGCGCACGCATCCAGCGTGGACGGACCATCGCCTCGGGAAGCTCGACCCCGCGCGGCGGCAAGGCTGGCCGAGGAGCAGCGGGCAAGCAGGCTGGCGCGGGAGCCAAGGCCAACAGGCCCAACCCGCTCGGTCGTGCCAACGAGGCGGCTCTCAGGAGTGAGTCAGCTTGTCAAGGATTTGACTCTCGTGCTCTGAGGGGGCTGATCGTCCCGCTGCCCATCCGCCTTTGCCAGCGGTCAAGAGCCAGCTCAAGGAGGGCATGCCGCCGGCGGTCCAGGTCGAGAAGTTCGCGCTCGTCAGTGCACCAGCTTCTGGCTCGACCATTTGCCACCTTGCGCTCGATTTCTAACCCCTTGCGCTCACGAAACCTGCAGGCTCGGTCGTTTGAGATCAGCTCGATGAAGAGCGCCATGAAGAACTCCTGGTGCGCCGCCCCCATCCCTCCCCTGCGCTCTCCTCTCGCCCGCAACTCACCTCACGTGTTCGCGCTCCTCCTTTCCAGGGATTCGGCCACCAAGCGCGCCTTCCAGACGCTCCCTCGACATCTCCGACGTCGAGCGGCTTCGCATAACGCTCGTCGCGTGCCGTCCAGGCTGCGATCCAAAGCTGCAGCCGAGGTGCGAAGCCCTCCAGCTCCAGCTGCCGCGCGCCGCTCAAGGCCCCCGGACTGACCGCCGGGCTGCCTCCCTCGACGTCGCCAGATCGACCCAAAGACCAAGAAGAAGAAACACTATCCACGAAAGAAGGTGACGCGCAAGACCGGCATGTCAATCACCGAGCGCTATCGCCGCCGACAGCGTGCGTCGTCCCTCCCCTTCTGCGCGCGACTGCTTGCCTGAGCTGATTAGCAAGCGCCTCCTCTCTTTTCTCTCTTTCGCAGGATCCAAGATTTGGCTCGACACGCACATCTGGATGGCGAAACGCATGCACATGGTCAATGTCTGGGGCTTTCGCCTGGTGCGGCTCCTTTCCCTTCCTGCCGACCCCGTCTCGCCCCGCCAGCGCTAATCGACTGCGTCGGCGGCCCCTATAGGCGCACCGTCCGACGGCCAAGGCATTCCGACCCTCGCACCGGGCGGCGATCCGCTCGTCGATCCTGAGCGACGTCTCTTACTATTCGCTGCTTGAGCTCAAAGGGCCTGCGCCGGTCCTGCGCGAGGTGCTCAAGAAGATCTCAGGCGATGTGTGCTGGGGCAACCGGTGCGTGTCCGCCGCTCTGATCTCTCTCCTTGGCCAAGCGCGGCAAGGCTGACACTAAAATGACTGCGAAACAAAGTTTCGAGGACGGCGCGCGTATGGCCGAGACGACGCTCTACCGCCTGGGCCAGTGGCCGCGAGGCTTCCTGACGCCAGCCCAAGTTCTCTGGCGGCCGCTGCCGCCGTCGAGCGAGCGAACCGTGACCGCCGCTGCCGAGCCCTTCCGACAGGTTTGGATCCGATTCCACCCCTCGGCGCACGCCTCCGTCTTCTCGGCCCTGCGCGGGTCCATCTCGCTCGCGCTGTCACAGCCGGCGTTCCTGCACGCCGACGAGGTCAAGGTCGAGCTCAACGACGTACGCGACTCGGTCTGCGTATTTGAGGTCGTCGGGCCGAAGAGCGGCAAGGTGATTCGAGGCGCGCTGGGTGACCTGGTCAAGGATGAGGACCGCGCAGAGACCAAGGAGGTGAGACACTTGAGTGCCACCAGAGGCTCGCTGTCCCGGCCGGACCTGCAACTGACGGGCCAACCTCCTCACAGATCTGGAAGGGTTTGCCCGACCTGGCGACGCCCGGCACCGTCCCGCGCGGCATGGTTGTAGGCTTCAAGACCTACGATCCTCGCCTACAGTCTGTCCTCCTCCCTGCGCCCCCCCCCCCGGCCTGCCCTGACCCCGGTTTATTTGCTTCGCCCGCGTCACGCAGCTTCCCTCCCAAGAACCCCAAGACCTCGGCGCAAGCTCTTGAGACCGGTGCACCTGCTTTTGCGCACCACCCGAGCGCAATGCTCGCCGCGTCCGAGCTGTGGGACGAAGGCGTGCGCAAGAGTCTCGTCAAGAAGAAATTCAAGAAGGTCGAGCTGGATCAACGGCGGGCCGAGGTCAGTCGCTTGTCTCTGCGCGAGCCTTCATGCAGCGTCGGACTGACCCGACTTTTCTCGCCACCCCCAGCTCGGCCTGCCCGGCAGCCGGCTGCACGCTGGGGCCGACGATGCACGGCTCCCGCTTATGCTCATTCAGCACACCGTATCCCCCGAGTCGTCCGCGTCGCCGCTCGCGTCGGCGCCGACCTCGGCCATGCACGGCTACCTTCTCTTCCACCCCCGCGGCTGGTCTCAGCCACTGCTCCACAGCCTCGTCTTCACTGGCACGCGCATCGGTGGCATCCGCGAGCGCGACGCCCAGGGTTTTGAGAGCGGCGCTGGCAGCTGGCCGCGCGACTTTGTCGGGAGCGAGCAGGCCCGTCTGTGGTGGGACGAGAAGGCGGTCGAGGACAAGTACAAGTGGGACCGCAAGCCGCCGGCCAAGCGGATTAATTTCCTGAAGAACGGCTGGGAGGACGTCGACCTGGAGAGAGCCGAGGGGCGCGTGCCGTGGAAGCCCGACTGGGCCGGGCTAGCCATCGGCTACTCGGCCGACGCGGTCATGGAGGACGAGGAGGCTGCCTTGAACGGCGACGACCCGGAGGACCCCAAGCCTTACCTGCTGCAGCCACCGTCGCTCTCTGCTTTGGTCGCAATCTTGCTCAGTGCAGCGGATCCTGCTGCTGCCCTCCTCACCGCGGCCAACGAGCAGCGCGTCAAGCGCTCGCTGGTTCCGCTTGAGGACAACTCCGCGATCGACCTCTTCGAGTCGGCAATGGTGCGCGTGTCGGTTGACCTGCTCGCTCGAGGAGTTGCTGGCGAGGTCGGGCCGATCTTCAGTCTGGTGGACGATGCGGCGGGACTTGAGGAGGAGCGTCTGTGGAGGGAAGGGTACGGTGGTGGCAAGAAGGGTCGCGACGTCGATCATAAGACCGAGGTGCGCGTCTCCCATCTACGCTTTCTCTCAGCACTCCGATCTTCATCGCTGACTCTCTCCGCCCACTCACGTCATTCACAGTCTACTGCTGTTGTCCCGCCCAAGGTATCCACCATCGGCTACCTCACGTCCGGCTCGTTTTCGCTCGCTCGCGGCCACGGCTTTGGCCTCGGCGGCATCCCCCTCAAGGAGATTCTGGCCCTGTTCAAGAAGGACCTGGCCGCCGGTCGTTTGATCGCCGTCGAGCGACACGGCGAGCCCTCGCTCAAGGTCAAGCCAGGCGAGCTCGTGGGTCTCGTCAAGATTCGCAAGCGCGAGGGTGGTGTCCCTCGGGCAGCCATCGTCCGGCTCGCCGAGTAAGAGGTGTTCGTCGCTCGGAAATGGACATTTAAGATGGCTTCGCCAGGCTCCACTCGCCGCCGCCAACGCGCTCGACGACACCCTCGCGCCGGAGCGCCTCCATGAACTCGCCCAGCTGCTCTAACGTCCGGTCGTAGCCCGGTGCGAAACCGAGCATCTGCTGGATGCGGTCGGTCGGCATGCTGCCGAGCGAGTTGAGCATGCCTTGGATGAACTGCGGCAGGTGGGCAGAAGCCGGGGATTAGTCTCTGGGGCGTGCGCGGTTCGATGGGAGGGGCAATGGACAGCTGTGCGGATGATCATGTCACTCGCCTGCCAGAAGACCCGCATTTGCTCGGCCTGCTCAGCCTCGGCAGACTGCATGCCGGCGTCGTCCTCGTCCGCTGCGCCGCGCATCTCGACCTCGACCGGTCCCTCGTCCCTCCGGTCGAGGACGGCCCACGTGCCGTCCGCTTTGTTGCTCTTGACCACGCCTTGGTTGGCCCAAAACGTGACGGCGTTGAGGATCACTGAGGTGTCTTTGAGGCCGAGCTCGCCTGAAAGCTGCCGGATGTCCCAGGTGTCTGTGAAAGATCGAGCCCGCACGGGGGGTCGTCAGCGCCGCTCACTCCCCTAAGGGGCGCAAAGGGAGAGAGCGTTGGGCAGGACTGACCCTTTTGCCCGAACAGCTCGACAATCGACGCCTGCAGCGGCGTGACCTCGACCTCGATCGTCCGGTCTTCGAACTCGAGCTTGAGGTCGACCGTGCCGAGATTGGGCAACCAACGCAGGCGTTTGTCGGGCTTGAAGTGGTGGTAGGCTTGCGCGTACGCGGTCGCGGCGCTGTAAGGCGGCGGGTCAAGGTTGGACAGGTCAGGCCCAGGTCGGCATCGGAAGGGGAAACAGAAGCGACGCACGCCTGCAGCTGGCCGGGAAGCACGAGAGTAGACGACTGGAACGTAGGCCAGAAAAGGCGAGATATAATCTTGGGCTGGATGACCGACTGCGGACGGAGAGTCGCGTCAGGGACTGAGTGAACGAGGACGGATGGCATGGAAGGAGCGACGCACTTCTGCGGTCGTATTGATGCGCTGATTGATCCGCTTTGAGTCGGCAAGGTCCTTGAGCATGACCTCGCAGATTTGCAGCGCAGCCTCGCCGAACCGGAGCTTCAGGATCTCGATCGTACGTATCTGCGGGAGGGGCGGGTTCAGTCGCGTGCAGAGGCTTGGCCTCCAATGCCATCAGGGAGAAGGGATGGACTGACCTCTTTCTCGAGTTCGTAGTCCTTGACGGCAAGCAGCTTTTGCGCTAGCAGGATCTGCAGCTCCTTGACGATGACGTCCTTCGTCTCATAGATGCTGACGAGCGTCGAGACGATGTCGCTCGCCTTGCCGGAGCGAAACTCTGCAGCTCACGCGAAGTGGACAGCTCACGTCAGCGATGAAGTGCTTCAGGCACAGGGAGGAAAAGGCAGCCGCACCGGGTGCCGCATCAATCGGTTCGGGCGTCCAGTGCGGGTCCGAGTAGTCGTCGAGCTTCTCGTCGCGCACCTCGAGCGGCTTGATGCCTCCATCCTCGTCGCCGATCAGCTCGTTCTCGTCGTCGTCGACCAGAGATGCGACGATGCATCGAATTGTGTCTGGCCGCTTTCTAAAGCGAGAGCGAAGAGCTTTCGAGTCAGTGGAAGCTCTGCATGCAGAGGTCGAGATTTCCACAGGACGACGCACTTGAGGAAGTGCCGGATCGGTTCAGAAACCCGGTGCAGCAGGACGCCGGGAGGATCGACGATGCGCAGACACCGGATCGTCGAGACGTACTGCGTCATGATGTCTTTAGTGTCGGCGCCAGGGTGCAGCAGGCGCTTGACGTTGCTGCGGACACGGTCGAGCAAGCGATTCAGCCTCTGGGTCGCCGGCAATCAACACTCGAGAAGAAGTAGACACACGATGCCTGTAGGGCGTTGACTAGGTCTGTCCGCGAGTCGACCTTGGCGACGCAGTCCTGCGATGAAGGTGGACAGAAGATTCAGCCTCTTTGCGAAGCTTGGGATGGTGAGTGAGCCAGAACGCACCTTCAGGTCCTCAAGCGCGGGCAGCGTGTCCGGGTAGCTGACGATGATGTCGAACAGCTCTTTTGTGCGCAGGTCCGACAACGTCTTGCTGACGTGGTAGTCGATCCGCGAGTAGATTGGCTTCATCAGGTGGTCCAGGTCGTCTTGGCCTGCCATGCGTGTGTCGAGAGCCTGCGTCAGCGAAAGGCGCTGGCACGAGTCATGGAGGGGAGGCAGGCGAGAGTAGCGACACCGACCGATGTAAAATTGCTCCCACCAATGGCCGACGACCTGTCTGCCCCACTGGCGCAGACCGTCCAGCTTGCGCTCCTCCCACTCACCAGTGCAGTGCTCCGCGACCTGGCTCTCGATCGCCCTGTAGGCGACGCTCGTGATCTCTGGCCCGAACCTCGCGAGCATCCCGAGTCTATGCAGGCTCTGCGACGCAGGCCAATCCGTTGCCGGCAACGGCACGTGTGGCTTGGCAGGCGACTCGAAGGGGTGGAGAGGCGATGCTGAGCCAGCGCGCGGCGAGGCTGAGAAGGCTGCGAACGAGAGCGCAAAATAGCGGTGCATGTGGTCCGGGAAGGAGTCTGGCAGTCGCAGATGGAGCGTCTGCACAAAGTATTGCATGAAGCGCGTCCGGAGAGATGGACTGAAAGGGCAAATGGGGGAGAGAGGTGTCAGCCGAAAAGTTCGGCGCGCAGTTGCGATGCCGACCAGACTCCGTACGACGCACTTCTCAAACGCGGCCAGCGGGACGGCCCAGGCCTGCTGCCACGAGATCAGGCGGTCGAAAAGCTCGCCCATTATGTGACCGACGTCGAGGCTGTCATCCGCCCGACTCGCCTGGGAGGGAAGACTGGTACGCAGCTCAGCGAGAGCCAAAGTGTGGGACGCGCCCAGCGCGCCGGAAGGAAAAGGGGGACGGACGCACCTCGAGCATCGCGAAGGCAGCGGCAACATCGCTGTCGATCAGATGGAAACGCGAGTCGATGCTCTCTAAGGGTGAGTAGATTTCGTCAGCTTTTAGCCAGGCCGGAAGGAACGGTGCCCATGAGGGATAAGGGTCAACGCACGGTAGAAGTGCCTCAGCAGCTCGTCCGTCATCTCGGCGTCGGCGAGCCAGCGGAAGGCGGCGAGGATTCCACTGTGATCTGCTCGAGGGAAAAGACGAGATTGTCAGCATCTAGAGCATGATTTCGAACGTCGCCAAATGACAGCATGAGGGCGCACCTCCTTGCCCCCAGTTGAGCCCGTCGAGGTTGCGAGGCTCGAGGAAGGTCGTCGCGACGTCCCAGGCCTGGGAAGCGGGGGACGCGACGAGGGTCAGCTCGTCTGTCCAGCAGCACGCACGGCCTTGCTGCAAGGCACCAACCAACAAAAAGGTACTCTGCTCACCCTGGCCGTCTCCATGAGGCCGTCAATGCCCTGCCCGCCCGAGCTGAGCGCCGAGAGGGAGCCCTGGAAGGCCGACCGCACGAGCGCGGCGACGTCGCGAGCTTGGGAGCTCGCCATCCTGCGCGTTGCTGTCGGTGCGCGCGTGCAGCCGTCTCTCGACAGCCCGTAGGTGTAGGGGGCGACGATACGACCGGAGAGGTGGCGGGTCCCTGAGCGGCGTCTCTCGCAGCCTTTGTCCGTGCGCTTCGAAGGCGGGCTGGCTGGCGAGAGAGGAGGGTCGTCGAATGGAATGCGTCGACGTCGTCGTTGGGAGGCGAACGACGGACTTGTCGAGGGTTCGTGCCAGCAACGCCCACAGTCGCCGATCCTTTCCTCCCCCAGCCCCAGGCAGCCTCCAGGACCAGTCGTCGGACGCCATGTTCCGACCTCCCCTGTCGCCCTACCTGCTCCGAGCGCCGATCCCGTCGGCACTCCCTTTCTTCGCCAAATTCTTTGGCACGCCGGCCCCGCCGCCGCCTGTCGCCGCGCCCCGGTTCGCGTTCTCGTTCGGCGTCGCCTTCGCAGGCAAGCCCCGCCGGCGAGGGGAGCAGATCCCGCGAGGGCTCGCGGGAGGCGGCGACAAGGGTAGCTGGCGTCAGGCTATGCTCGCCTGGGGCAAGGAGAAGGACGCCGGCGAGGACTTCTTTCTCGTCCGCGAAGGACAGGAGCCCAGCGAGGTCCGTCACAGCACCCTGTCGCTTCGAGCTTCCCCCAGGAGCCTAGGTGCTGACGCTTGCCGCCGGTCAACATATCTCTGTTCCTCATTTGCTCAGCCCTCGGTCGTCGCAGTAGCCGACGGCGTTGGCGGGTGGGCCGAGTCGGGCGTCGACCCGTCAGCTTTCTCGCAGGCGCTCATGTACTACGCCTGGAAGGCCGCGCAGACTGAGGCGCGCGACTCGCCGTCTGAGCTGCTCCAAATGGCGTATGATGGCACGATGAAGGAGCCCGAGGTCCGAGCAGGTGGGCTCCGCTGCGCTGCTCTGACCATCGAGTGAGCATCTGGTGTACGGGACAGGGCTGACCAAGACGCACGTCCCCTCCGCGCTCGCGCGCAGGCTCGGCGACGGCGTGCGTGCTCTCGCTCGACCCCACGAACGGACTTCTCAAGTCGGCAAAGTGCGTCGCTGCCAGCGCCATTCAAGCGTCCTTGTACGCGCCTGTAACTCTCGCTGAAAATGGTCGGTTCCTCTTTGTAGCCTCGGCGACTCTGGCTTTGCTGTCATCCGTGAGGGCAAGACGTTCATAGACGTGCCCGAGGCCCAGCAGCACTACTTCAAGTTCGTTCATTCGCTCCCCGCTCTCGCATCTTGACGATGTAACCCCGACCCTCCCGACTCGCGCTGATTGCCTCTCCTCCCTCCTCTGCAGCTGCCCGCGCCAACTGGCTAAGGTGCCGCATCGCCGAGGATACGAGTCCAACATCAGCGACCAGCCCCGCGACGCCGACCTGTTCAATGTACAGCTGCAGGATGGCGACATCATCCTCTGCTTTGTGAGCCCTCTGACCTGCTCTTCTAGACGACTGCACTCGCATGCTGACGCATTCCCTGTCCCCGACTACCATTGTGCGCAGACCGATGGCTTGGGCGACAACATCCACCCGAAGGAGCTGCTGCTCCTGCTCGACCAGGTCCGCATGTTGACGCCCCCGCCATCACCAGCACCGAGCGCACCTTCATCGCCGTCGCCGCCGCCGAGCAGCGGTGCCCTCGCAACGGCGTACGCCGACGCCATCCTCCGCTATGGTCGCATCTGCATGGGCTCGATGACCAAGGAGAGCCCGTTCCAGCTCGCGGCCGCAAAGGAGGGCCTCGACTTCCGCGGCGGCAAGATTGACGAGTGAGGCCCTCCCCTACCCTCGTACCTTTCCGGGGTTCGCGTCCGTATGCTGACCACTACTTCTCCCCCTTTTGCGGCTGCCAGCTTCACGGTCGTCGTCATCGAGGTGAAGGCCATTTAGATTCAAGCTCGAGCGGAGTGGGTCTTCTCTCGGTATCCTGAGGGGGTGTTTGCAGGTCACGCTTACACCTGGCTGTCGAGTGCAAGGTCGCGCGACGTCTTGCCTGGGGGCAGCGCTATGTCATGCAGGATAAAAGGAGTGACTAGTGGTGGCAGTGGGGAGAAACCAGTCTCCCGCACACGCGCGCGCGAGCTGCGTCTAACCGGCCGTGAGAGTCAAACGACAGACATGATGGAGCTAATTGGGTGCGGGCGGCGCCCTGTAGAACCGAGGAGAAGGACAAAGCAATGGAAAGACAGGGTGAGGAGGGAAGATTGGGTAGGAGCGACGCCGACTCCCGTTACTTGGTCTTCTCGGCGACGAGCGTGCCGGACGTGACGTCAACGCCAGAGTCCGAGACGTCGCCAGCCTTCTCAATTTCGCCCGTCATTTTGGCCGTGCCCGATCGCGACTTGTAGAAGATGACGTCGCGCTTGCCGTCGTGGTCAACGAAGGCGCAGTCGCGGTAGTTTTTGTACAAATCGACGAGGAAGCTGCCTTGACGGTACTGGTAGTGCGGGCCGAGGAACTCCTTGAGCGCGTCCGTCGCCTTCCAGGCGTTGTAGTGTGGGATCTTGGACGAGACGTGGTGCGAGACGTGCGTCTCGCAGATGCCGTGCAGGAGGTAGGGGCCGACGGGACCGAGAATGTTGCGGTCGGCCGTAGCGAGGCAGCCGATCGAGAAGCGCCAGACCTCGTTCGAGTAGTGGGGCAGCATCGGGTCGGTGTGCTGAAGGAACGTGATGGAGACCAACCAGTGGTTCATCCAAACTATACAACCCGAGCGGGGGGGGGGGGGAGAGCGAAACGCATAGTGCCAGCAAGTCAGCAGGACGCAGCAGGGCCCAGACAATCGAAGGAGAGCGACATACGGTACGGCACAAGGTAATAGGTCGCAACCTCAGCAAAGCCGCGGAAGTAGCCCCAGGTGCCGAGGACACCGAGCAGGAGGACAATGCCAAGGTCCGACGCGAGAATTTGACGGTAGTGGCGCTTGTCGAAGATGACCGAGGTCGGCGAGAAGTGGTTGGTGTGCGGCGGGTAGTGCTTCTGGCCAGAGGCGTTTCGGGTGAGGTACATCTGCCAGCCGACGAGCTGCAAGTGAGTGGTGCCGCACGCGGGTCAAGATCAGCAGCCGCTTCGCAAGACAGAGTGCAGAGAGAAGGAGAGGACAGCTCACCTGCTGGGCAATCAGGTTGGCGAGGACGAAGAGCGGGGCATCGCCGATAGCCTCGGCGAGCTCGTGCTGGCGCTCGGCGGTGACGTTGAAGCCCTCGGCGTCCTCCTTGGACTCATCGAACTTGGGGTAGCCAAGCTGGTCGCGCGTACGGGGGACGAAGACCCTGAAAGTGATATGGGTGTAACGAACGCGTCAGGACGGGTCGTCGACGAGCGTCTCGACGTCAAGACACTCACTCGTCGCGGTCGATGTGGCCGGTGGCGGCGTGGTGACGACCGTGCGAAATCCTCCACGAGTGGTAGGGGACACCGCAGGCACTAGAGACACAGTCAAGGGGCACGGCAGGAAGATGTCAGCGCAAGAGGGCAGGGAGACATTCCGATGGAGGGCGCAAAGGACGAACGAGTGCAGGACCCATCCGACGGCGTTGTTGATGGTCTTGCTCTCTGAGAAAGCCTGGTGACCGCACTCGTGGGCAATGATCCAGATTCCGGTCGCGAACAACTGTCGACAGTCCGGAAGGGTGAAAGCGTCAGTCGAGTAGGCAGAGATGGGACATTAGAGTCGTGAGGGGGGACCCACGCCAGTCCAGAACCAGTAGGTGCTCCACAGCGCGAACGACAGCGCCTTGGAGCCGTAGTACGACAGGCCGGCTGCGTCGACGACTCCAGAAATGTACGAGGTCAGGTAGACGGCGAGGCCGATGAGGGTGACGTCTTGGACGCTGTGCGACGGAAGGTCGTGGGGGTTCGAAGTCAGCCCTGCGCGGGCGCAACGACGGCCCGATCGCTCCCGTCCGACCGCCTCGGAACGGCGCACACAGAGATGGAGGAAAAGAGTCGGGCACGCACATGTACAGCGACGAGTGCAGGGCAGATCGCTCAAAACACTCGGCTCTGTTCAAAGATTGAGAGAAGATCGTCAGTCGGACAGCTGCGCTACTGCCCCATTGATCCTGGCTCGCCGCTGGGGTGGAGCTCGCGCGCGCGCGGCGCCGCCCGGAGCAAGGCGCACAAGGGGGAAAGGCGTGGGCGGGCCTCGAGCACCTCGAGGCCGGAGTGAGGACCATTATACTCACGGGATGGCCCCAAGAAGCTGCTTGATGGTGAAGCCTGCAATGTTCGAGGCAAGAAGCGTGTCAGCGCCATGTGCTTGAAAGCGGGGCAAAGCGGTCCTGGTACTGGGGCTGAAAGAGCAGGCAGCGCCCGGGCAGCGAACTGTGAAACTCACCGGGCACGACGAACTTGGACTCGTCCGTGTGCGTCATGTCGGTGACGCTGTCAATCTTGCTGCTGGCGGCCATCTTGAACGCGAGAGGGGGGAGAGGAGGGGGGTTGGGTTGGTGGTGAGGGAAGGGAAAGGTCGTCGAAAGACGGTGGCGAATCTCGGGGAGCTGCCAGCGCGCCGTTGGGGAAGCCGCTCCGCTGGCAAATCGCAAGTGCGTCGGGCACTGTCAGTTGCGGTATCATCCCGCATTCGCCTACTCGCCGGTGCGGCCGCCCTCCCGGACTCCGGCATCGGGCCATTCGCAGTCTCACAAAGACGCAGAGGTCGAACGGAGGCACGTATGCATTCATCATGAAAAGAGCGGCGGTACAAGTACAGCAGGCCAGGCCGTAAGGCGGTGGGCCAGCTCTAGGTGGGGTGCGGTACTGAGGGGGCCGTAGTGGTACAACAGATTCACGCTGAGAGGGCCAAGGAAGCAGCAAAGATCCGAGCGAAGGGACGACCGCACAGGCAGCGGCGAAAAGGACGGAGGAGATGACCGAGATGACGAGGGGTACGAAGGGGGGCTGGCGGACAAGGCGAGTCTACTTGCGACCGCCGCGACCGCCGGCCTTGATGTTGCCCGACATGCCAGCGCCCTTCTTGCCTGGCCGCGCGCGTCCGCCGTCCTCCTTGAGCTCCTTGCGGCCCTTGTCGCGGTTGCGGTTCTTGACATTGGCGTTGGTGTAGAACGACTCGGCCTTCTTCTTGGACGTTGTCACGCGCTTCTCCTTCTCCTCGTCCTCGGCGAGCGACTTGCGCGACCGCTTGGCCGGAGCAGGAGCGGCTGTGCGGAGGCAGGAAAGGGATGGGAACGAGGTCAGCGAGAAGCGCTCTCGCGCTTGACGACCAGAGTGCATGAACTGACCCTCGCTGGGCTCTTCGACCGCCTTGGCCTTACCCTTGCCCTTAGCTGCCGTCGGTATGCTGGGCTCGGCAACGCCGCCGTTGACGTCGTCCCACGTGAGGTCCTCGCTGTCGTCGTCGCTCTCGCCCTCGATGACAGGAATCGACAGGCTGAGGTCGGCGTCGACGTCGTCCTCCTCCTCCTCCTCGTCGTCGTCGTCGTCGCGGTCCTCCTCGGCCTTCTCGCCAAGGACACCCTCGTCCTCTGACTCCTCCTCGCGCCGGTTGTCGTCCTGCAGGAACTTGGACATGACGACGATCTTGCGGATCGGTTGGTCGACGCCCTTCACGCGCTTCTCGCCGAGCAGCGTCTGCGCGTTGACCTTGGGCTCATTCTCCTCCTCCTCCACGGCGGTAGACGTCGAGGCCTCGGGCTCCTCGGCAGTAGCGGCCGAGGTCGAGGCGACGGCGTCGGGCAGGCTGACGACAAGCGGCTTGGGGGCCTCCTTGACCTCCTTCTCGGGGGGAGGGGCGAAGAAGGGAATCCTGAGGAAAGGGTGGGGGGTGAGATGGGCAATCAGAAACTGGCCGCTCTTGAGGTTGAAGCCAAGGAAATGGAAAAACGGACGCACTTTCCACGGATCCAGTCGTTGAGGACCATCTTGGCCGCGGCTTCAAGCGACGGTTCGCCGCCCTTGAGTAGCTTGCCGCTCTTGCGGGCGATGGTGCTGAGGAGCTCCTCTGCTGCGCGGGCGCCGTGCCAGCCCTCAGCCCGGTGGTCGAGACCATACGTGCGCTCGAGGTACTCGCCACGGACACGCTCGAGCAGTGCGGGGATGTGCTCGGTCGGCGTCGCAAGGTTCTCGACGCGGACGACGCCCTTGAGAACGGTCGCCGTGTCCGAGTCCTTCGACGAGACGGGGACGATACCCGGGCAGTCGATGAGGTAGATGCGCCGCATCAAGGTGATGTACTGCCAGACCTTGGTCTCTCCGGGGATCGGCGCGACCGTGCAGACCTTCTTCTTCTTAAGCGTGTTGATGATGGACGACTTGCCGACGTTGGGGTAGCCGATGAAGCCGACAGAAATCTGCTTCTTGTCCGAGTGAAGGACTGAGAACTGACGCAGGAGCTGAATGAGCGAGCCCTTGCCGAACGAGTTGTTGATCGAAGCGTGGAAAGCAAGCGTCGGCGCGAGCTTGGACAGATGCTTGACCCAACGGGCCTGGTGAGCGCAAGGACAAAAGGGGGAAGCCAACGTGCGTCAGTGTGTTGACCTTGGTTTGGCGGCAGAGAACGAGGAAAAGATCTAGAAAGAAGCGAAGAGAAAAAGCGCTATGAAGAAAGGAAATGTTTGGTCCAAAACTAAGATCCTTGGACTTGAAGTCGCCACGCCAGAAGCATAGCTAGTCTCCGGATCAACTCTATCGGAGCGGTCGCATCCGCTCTCGGGCTCCCTCGCCCGACCTCCAAGACGGAGGCACAGGCTTTGTAGTCCGCCGCAACCCAAGACGGGTGCGAACGGGTGGGAATAAGTGAGAGGGAGGTTCAATCTCCCACTTTTGTAACAGACCTGAGCGTCGGTGATGTGCAGCCTCAAAGAGGCTGCGCGCTCAAGGCCTTGACTTGAAAAGTGGGATCGGAGGTGAAGGGTCGAAGAAAAAGGTGGTGCGAGAGGAGAGGAGAGCAGAGATTGAAGCGAGACGGAGCAAGGGGCGAGACTCACGGTAACCCAGGTAGGGACAAGGTCGACCTTGTTGAGTACGAACACGACACCCTTGTGCGCCTTCTCCTTCTTAAGGAAGTCAAGGACAGGGCGGCACATGGTGCCCATCGGGTCGCGCGCGTCAAGCACGTGGATGACGACGTCGGAGGAGTCGAGGACCTTGTAAAGCTCGCCCCAAATGCGCTTCGACTGGCCCTTGGCGTAGATGCTCTCGCGAGCCTCATCGCGCGGGTCGAGCGTGCCGCTCGGGCCGAACAGCTGGTTGACAGGGACTAAGCGCGCAAGGAGCACGTCAAAGGGGGGTCAGTTTATTGAGGCGCTCGCAGGCAAGCAGGAAAGCAAAGAAGCAAATTTACCATCGGTCGACTGCTCCTCACCGTCGTCAAGCGCAATCTCGTCCTTGAGCGGCGCAGCGGCAAGCTCCTCAAACGAGCCGACCTCGAGGTGAGGTCGCTTGCGCTGAGCCTTGGATCCAAAGGTGTTGGAGAAGGGCTCAGTCTCGACGATGTGCGGGCGCTGATGGTAATGCATGGACGTCGGCCGCTCGAGGTTAGTCCGGAAGCTCTTGCGAGCGCACACGTGAGGCTCAGAAGACAAGTCGCACCTTGCCCTCGAGGCCCTTGCCCTCGTGCTCGAGCAGGCTCATGGGCAGCTTGTTGCGCTTGAGCAGGACCGAGTAGGGGTCCTTGACATGCGACGAGAGGGACGTGCGGAAGTGGTCAAGCGCCGACTGCGAGATGACGCGGGTGTTGCCTGCAGAGCGAAGATACCTAGGTCAGCGAAGGAGGTGGGGTGGGAAACAGCAAGGTCGAGAGGAGTACGCACCGAACCACCGTCGGTCGGCCTGGACGCGGCCGTTGGGCGCCTCGTCCTCGCCCTTCTGAAACGCAGCGGCCTCGACGATCTTGCCGTCTCGGTCGCGAACGGCCTTGCCGCCCGTCAGCAGCTTCTTCTTCCGCGCGCCCTTGGCATCGACGTAGAAGTTCTCTCCTGTGAGGGGGGTTGAAGGAGCGGCGAGGACCTTGTCAGCGGCGGCAAGCGCGAAGGAGGGCTGAAGGTGAGGCGAGAGCGAGACGACGGACCCTTGACCCGCTTGAGGTTGAACTCTCCAGTCTCGCCACCGCGCTTCTTCTTGGTGCCCGAGACACCCGTCTTGCCTACGCCGTGCTTGGTGGGAGCCATGCTGAGGCCGCGAGATGGGGGGAGGTTGGGGCTTGGGTGGGGTTGGGTGGGAAGGGGGTCGTGGGTGGCCTGTTGGTGCAGGGGCCGGTCGTTGCGAGTGAGAGCGAGGCCTCTCAAATTCTGCGGGGGCGAGAAGGCACACGCGCGCCGGGCAGCCAGCCAGCCAACCAGGTTTCAAACTCCGACACCCGGCGCGCGCTCTCGTCCGCCAGGCCCACCCGGCCCGCGCCCGCCGCCCGCAGCCAACCGCGATCTCTCGCACCTGCTGCTGCAGCCCGTCCGTATCCTCCCTTGCCTTGCCCTGCCCGACGACAATGGCACTCCCACGCAAGCTCATCTTCCACAAGCACCCCTATCTCTGGCTCGTGCGTCTCCCTTCTTGACCCCTTTCTGCTGCCCACCTGGTTGGCCGGTCCGAGGCTGATGACCATCTCGTCCCTCCTCACTCCTCGGCGACTCGACAGCAACACAAGTTCCACGAGTACCCATCTTACGCCTGGTCGCTCGCCATCATCTTCTCGTCGCCCGTCTGGTTCATCGGTCAGGACCAGCTCCGCCGGCACTACTGGCCGTTCCACCAGCCGGCGCCGCTGCCGACGACGTTCGAGAGTGCGTGCCCGCCTTCCCCTGCTCCTCGCTGTCTAGGTGCCAGCTCGACTGCCTTGGCTCCTCCCTGTCGACGAAGCAGCTGTCGATACTGAACTGTGTGTATGTGTGTGTACGCAGCCCCGGACCGACCACGGCGACCGGTGCCATCCAAGTACGATGACCCGGCGCAGTGAGCGGCCGCAGACGGCAGCGGTCGGGCGGACGACGCCGTCGCATCATACGGCTCGCCGAATGGAGGTGGGCGGTCCGACCGAGGTTTGACAGGTGTCGGCCGGCCGACTTGTAGATAGACCAAGACGCAGACACTCTCATGACCTTCATTCTTCCTTTCAAACCGGCTAGCGGACTGCATGCGAGAGCAAGGAGCAAGGGGGGAGCGAGGTTTGTACACTATGGTTCGGGCCGGGAGGGGACTGCAGAGCTGAATCGGAGGGCTACAGGGTTGGGTGCGAGAGCGGACGGAACGGTGATTGAAAGCGGGCAAGGAGTTCGAGGCCGGTCAGGTTGACCTCTTTCGGTCGCAACCCTCAGACAGGCGCCTCATCCGAAAGTGCGAAAGAGCCAGGCCAGAGGAGGCCCGTGCCGCGAGCGTCACGACCTTCGTCTACGCGAAGGTGCCGACGAGGGCGCCGAACATGGTGATGATCCAGGCAGAGTAGAGCGCACCGACTCCCTCCTCGGCGTAGATCGTGCGAGCGGCGTCCTGGACAGGCGGGTGGAGAGGCATGATGAGACCGGGTGTCAGGAGCGGTGTGCGCAATAGCAGGGCCGGAATGAAAGAGGAGAGGGACGCACCAGCAGACCGGCGTATGGCTCCTCCTCGCTCCGCAGACCGACGACGTCCTCGTCCTTGGCCGCATACTCGCTCGGGACTTCGCCTGTCGAGATCTCACCCGGCGCGTTCTGGCGCTGGATCGAGAGGCGGACCGCGAGCACCTCGAGCGGGCAGCTGCGAGAGGCAGGACAGGGTGCACGAAGATGTCAGCGTCTGCTCTCTCTGCTGCAATGGGCGAACGTAGAGGTACATGGGCCAAAGGGACGCACAGGACGAGGGTCGAAGCCGCCTGGAAGGCGAGGAACAGGAGCAGGCGGCCGGTGCGGATGCGCGCAAATGGGCCATCGCGCGACGAGCTCGGGTCCTTGAAGATGCCGTTGGCGAGCTCCTCGACGACGAGCGAGCGCACAGACGTTGCGACGACCGTCACCCAGAGGACCGACAGCGTCGTCGCAGCGAGCAGGCTGCAAGTCAAGCGCACGCGTGTGTCAGTCTCGTATCGAGCCTCAGAATAGAGAGGCAGAGAACGCACCCAGGAGACTTGAAGATGACCCAAGGCCGCGAGCGCTCGTAGGGCGTGAGAATGGTCGCGGCGGCGGCGGTCGGCGACCAGGGCAGCAGGTGGGGCGTGACGATGGACCGGTTGATGAGGACGTTGAGCGGCAGGCTGATGAGCGTCATGGCCATGCTGAACAGCGTCATGCTGGTACAGAAGAGCCGAAGAGGCGCAAGCGGGGTCAGCAAGCTTGCTGAATCCGCAGCGAGACGGCGAGATGACACGTACCGGAGGCCGTTGGCGTCGGGCATGGCGTAAGTGCCCTTAGGCGTCATGGAGCTCGACGAGCCGATGAAGATGACAGTCGCGAGCGATACAAGGAGCGATGAGCCAAAAATGGGCACGGTGCCTGTACGTGACAACGTTAGAGCGAGAGCAAGGAAAGGATCAGCGACTGGACGCAGCACAAGGACGAGTCATATCGGCTGCGGACAAGCCCCTTCGCGACGGCGGCAGGAGGGGGAGGTCGCGCGCTCACCCTTGAAGAGTCCCTTGACGCCCTCGAGCCGTCGGACGCGGACGAACATGCCCCAGATGCCGCGAACGGGTCCGACACGAGGAGCGCCGCCCTCTGCTTCGACGTCAGACAGGGCGAGACCGCTGGGCGGAAGGAGCGAGGTGGAGAAGCAAGTCGGTCGTCAGCGCCGCAGAGGGAGCTCGCACGAGCAGGCCCGAGCAGGCCTTGGAGCGGCGATGCCAGAGACAGAGATGCACCGAGGAGCGTAGTTGGCCCGCAGCCTGACGACAACGCCGGTGAAGGGCTATGTTGTGGAATAGACGAGATCGGTGTAGATCAGCAGCTGGAGCAGCAGCATAAAGATGCTCGAAGGTGGCGGTGGGCGAAATGGGGGGGAACGAGAGAAGCGAGCTCACGACGACGATGGCGGCGGTCATGGCGAACGAGAAGACCATGACAAAGATGGCCACGAGGGCGGTGATGATGAACTCGAGGACGGGCATGACTTGAACGAGCGCTGCTCGAGAACAAAAGAGTACGAGGGATGGAGGAAGGGAGGTGGGAGTGGGGACTATAGACGTCGACAGAGGGACCACCACCTCGTTGCTGGCGCGCGGCCAGTTCGCTTCGTCAGTGCGCAGCAGCCCACACCCGCGGCCGGATCCGGCTGGCAGCAGCTCGCCGGGCGGACAGGTACGACTTCTGGACTTCCTTACAAGCGCTCAATCCTGTCAGGGTACGCCGGCTAGGAGCGACGACTCGCTGGATGTCCGCCGCTTCCCAAGTCGGGCTTGAGGGTCGGGATGGAGGTTGGCGTCGGTCGGCCTAGTGCTGCCTGGCGTTCGCGAGGGCTTGCCGCGCGTCGGTCGCGTCGGTCGGGCCGCTCGACTTGCAACTTCGCCAGAGAGTACGACGATGTTGGCCATCCAGCTCGACGACGTTGTACCGCGCAAACCTAGTCTCGCTCTCGCAGCAGCTAACGCTTGACGACGGTACCAGCTCCTCGATGTGACCCTCTGCCAGCTCTGGCCACGCTGTCCCTGGCAGTTAGGCCTCCTTCGCGACCCCCTTTAAGTGTCCAAGCGCCGCTGACCCCCTGTTGCCTTGCTCCGTCCGACGCCAGCTGGCGCTTTGTCACACACGAAGCTGGCCTTGCCAGCAGTCGTCATGATCCTTCGACAATCACTACCCTCTTCGCGAGCCTCGCTTTCCTTTTCCCTTCCTTGCTTCGCAACGTCCTTCAACATAGGGTGCGCACGCCTCAGCATGAGCCTCTGATATGACTGTGAAGCTGACGTGACTGGCCTTACTTCATCGCAGATCGAATCGCTCGCGCTACGATCGTCGGTGGGGCGAGATGGACTGGGCCTACCGCACGCCGACCAACTACGGTGCGTCCTTCCCGTCTCCCCCCCCCCCCCTCTCGGCCTGTCTCGACAATGCATGCCACCTGCGCTTCTCGTCTGCTGCTTGCTGATAACGACTTCCTCGGTCACACTCAGGCTATCCCAGCCACGAAGGCTACGGGTCAGGGATCCATCCGGACGACCGCTACCACGGCAGTTGGGGGGGCATACGAGGCGGGGGCGGTGGTTGGGACCCTCGGCTAGACTACGACTACGCTCCGCCGCCGGTCGGATGGGTGCCGCAACGAGACTGGGGCGGCTACGAGGCACGGCGCTCACTCTCTTCCCACACTAGCTCTCCGTGTGCCCTCTCAGCCTCGACACGGATCCGAGGCACGAGACAGCTGACCGCTCTTTCTCTCACCGAGCAGTTTGCGAGCGCTCAGGGCCGGGGCATGGGTCGCGGGCTGTACGACGACGTCGCCGGTCGACTGGGCGGCTGTACGTGCCCCTCCGCTCCATCTCCTCCGTTGCTCAGGCCAGGTTGAGTCTGACCTTCATCCGTTTCTCTCTGTCGCAGACTACGAGGACTACCAGGCGGATGAGCTGCTTGCCCGCCAGGCGCATCGGCTGGTGCGACATTAGCTTGAACGAGATGAGCCCTTTGCGGCCGCAGACTTCTGACCATTTCCTGGCGCTCCTTCAGGTCTACGGTCAGCGCGACCCGTATGTTCCATTTGCGCTGTCATGGCGCGTCCTCTTTCCGCTGGCTGATCTCGCAGCTTCTTGTTGCCCTGTTGCCAGGTACCGCGCGCATGCACAGGAGCTCGGCGCTGCGGCCGCGTACGAGGCATTCCTACTTTGGGATCGTGCCGCGCACAGCGGGAGGGGTTGGTCGCGAGGTGGGAGAGGGCTCGAGGGCCTGTCTGGGCTTGCCATGGGCGAAGGTAGTCTCGCAGTCACTCCATCCCTCGTTCTTTCAGTTGCGCTATGGCTGACTGGCAACGCTCTCGCACAGCCTGGAACCTCGTCATCGAGGTTGGCGCCGACAGGGATCCCAGGCGCGAGGAGAGAATCCTTCGCACGGCGACGGCGACGGCTCGGGCGCTGTACGACAGTGTGCGTCGTCTCTCCCGAGCTCCGACCAGACTGACCTGGTGCTGATCATGCAATGTCATTTACCCTGCAGCAATGGGACCGGTTCAACGACGACTACGGCGGCCGACTTATCGAAGCCCCGTACGGCAGCGTCGGCCAGCGCTACCTCGAATACTCACCGCCGCCGAGATCGCGCCGCATCGGCCGCGGATCCTTCTCGTCCGACGCCCAATTTGCCGGCGGGCCCTCGCTCAGCCGCCGACGGTCGTTCGACGACGACTACCTCGGAGGTGCGTTTCTGGCCACTTGCTGACTCGAGATGCCGCCTGCTCATCCACCTGGATCGGCCAGGGAGGGCGCCGCTGGCCATTGGCGGGCCGAGCATGGGCCACAGCAGCGGCACATACTTCGACGACCGGGGCCGTTACGGTGCGTCCTACATCCATACTCCCCGGCTTTGTGTGCCTGCTCCAGCAAGGCCCATAAGCTGACGCGCCCCTCGCTCTCCGCTGCGCAGGGCCGGGCTACTGAGCGCACTGCGGCCAACGAAGTCCCTTTTCCTTCCTCGAACGACCTTCCCATCCTCGATCTCCTTTTTGGTCACCCTTCCCAGCTCCCTCGCGTCTCGTCCCGTCACGCTCCGCAGAAGTACAAGTAACGACCCATGTCATTGTCCAAATCAAGGAAGAGTACTAGCGCCCGCTCAGTCTTCGTCCGAGTCCGAAAGCATGTCTGGAGGAGGGGCGGGTCAAGATTCGCACGCTGGTGATCAGTCTTGAAGGACCATGCAAGCGAATCTGGCAGGGGGCGGGAGGGAAGCGGGCGCACCTCCCCAGTTTTGCGTCATCTTGTCGACCAGCTGCGAGGAATCTTGTCGTTCAGGGGTATGACTGCCACGAAAGACGAAGGCCAAGAGCTGTCAGCGAGGCCAGGGTGGGTCCCCTGGGAGCCGACGGGGTATACGCACACGTGATGCTGGGTATCGGATGAGGACCGCCGGGAGAAGGTGGTCGACTCGCTCAGCCGCCGGGTCGAGGCCGACGTGTCGGGCGCCGTCAGGCCAGTCGGCGACAGGTCCTCGAGCTGGTAGCGCGCAGAGGCAGAGAACGGGCGAGTGGGCGTTGACGGCGCCGACGTGATGTCGATCGAATCGGAGCGCGGCGCGGGCGGCGGCGTCGGGTCCAGCACGATAGACGGCAGGCCATCGGCAGACGACTGGAGCGTCATGCGGCGGTGGCGGCTGACGTTGCGGCGGCGGCGGTGGTTGGCCGAAAGCAAAAGCGACTTGATCTTCTCGAACGCGACGAGCTGCTGAACTTGGTCGGTCCGCTCGCGGCGGCGCAAAAGCTCGTCCAGAAGGAGCGCGCGCTCGTCATCGATGAGGAGGTAGTGCGCTAGGAGCTCGAGCATGGCCGTGAAGGAGATGTCGTCGGTGAGGACGGCCTCCTGGTAGAGATTCTCGTACAGGCGCCGTCGGCGCTTGACCTGGTCGAAATCGACCCGGTCGAGGACGAGACCGAGTTTGCGGATATCCAGCGTCTCGTGCCGACCCTCGACGACAAAAGGATCGGTGTCGTCGGCCTTGACTGCCGTCGCAGACAATGCCAGCAGGTTGCGGAGGCCGAGCTCGCGCGGATAGGGCCGCACCTCGAGCGAACCCGTCAACTTCGACAGGAGACTGCCGACTTGGTCCCGCCGAATGCGACCGGTGCGACCAGTGTCGGTGTCGGCCCAAGCTTTCTTGTAGGCGCGAATTTGCTCTCGGTCGAGAGAGGATTTGCCAGGCATGCTGAAGACGTACGAGAACGACTCGACGACGCATCCAGTCACCTGAGAGCGGTCAGAAAGGAGGAGATGAGCTGGATGCGCGGGCACAGAGCACGAAACGGAGCGGGACTGACCACGTTGACGAGCAGGTACATCGACAAAACGTTCCACGCGATGAAGAGCCCAAAAGCGGCCGGCGCAGAGCCACAGTCAGACTGCAGGTACGAGTCGGAGCTCTGTGTGCAGCGCGGGTACGAAATCGTGAAGTCGTGCATGTAGCCGTTCCAGCCCTGCGAGTGGAGAGTGGGAGGGTCAGCGAGTCAAGTGCCTGACAGGCAAGACGAAGGGGGCCGCAATGAGCTAGCGAGCGACGTACCTCGCCACTGGTGAAGACCGCGAGAAGAATCAAGGACGACCCAAAATCTCTGAAGTTGGCGTACCTGCCAAGTCGAAAGAAGCGGTCAGCGCGCTCGAAGCCGTCTGTGGCAGTGTCAAGGGGCACGCACCGGTTCTCCTGCGTGCTGAATTTGGTCAAGCCGAAGACTTCGAGAAACATGATGGCGAAGAAGGCGTAGAGCGAGAGCCACAGGAGGAAGAGGTTGGAGATCGCCGGGAGCGAGGCGAGGGCCGTCTTGAAGAGCTGATTCAACGCGCTCGAGCGCTCGATCAGGTTCAGGCAGATGCCGACGAGAAAGACCTTTTGGAGCTGCCCGACGACCGAGGTCCTGGTCAAGGCGCCGAAGAGGGCCAAAATTGTGGTTGTGCTCGCGCCCGAGACCATGGCGAGGTTGAAGACGGTCCACTGTGGCAAGACCCGACCCTGAGGTTCAGTGTGATTTCTGAGACGATCAAGCTGCGGATGAACAGCACGACGAAAGCAGCGCACCGAGTTCGTCCGGAAAGCCTGCCATCCCAGGCCCCAAAAGCGAACGAGCAGGTCGCACGTAAAGACAGCGCAATAAAGCAGATACAGTCCGTCTGCGAGCGGACAGCGAGAAGAGTCTCAGGTCAGGTAGTCCCGTCCGGTCGGATATCGCGAGGAGGGGATGCCAGACGCACCTCGAGCAGTCTGACCGACGCCGCCGACCCCCGAATTAGCGTAGCTCTGCGTGAGGAGGGTGATGCAGTGCAGGACATAGCATGCAGAGAGCATTCGCGCCCACCAGCCGTGCTTCTTGACGGCGCGATCGAAGCACCAGGCCCGGATCCCGGTCGGCCGCTGCTTTGGTCGCTTGGCCGGCCGCTGCGAGAAGATGGTCTTGCGTAGGTCAACCCACTGCCGTTGCTCGCTCGTCAGCAGCGCGGCGCCGGATCGCGTGCTGAAATTTTGGATGATAATTGTGACGAAAAGGGTGAGGATGATGACGGCACCAAACTGCGGGGTGGGAGAAGGGGAGAATCGGGGGCAAGTCAGTCGTGAGCGGGACGCAGTGCATGAGAGAAGCAACGAAAAGCGCACCAAGTTGTAGAAGACGAGAAACAGCGCGTTGCCGGGCGAGGCGTTGTTGCTTGGTTGCTGACCCGCGGCCGTGACGTCCATGACCGAGCCCATGACGTCGATCCATCCCTCGAGCGAGACGATCTCAAAGAGGATGAGGATGGACTGCGAGGAAGAGGGAGGGGCATCAGTGAGGAGTGGTAGTTTCAGAATCGCTGAAATGGCAGCTGATGCGCACCTGCCGGAAGCCGTCAAAGTCCCATGTGCTCGCGTCGAGCGTCGGGTTAGACCAGACCATTGGCGAAGGGAAGCCGGAGCCGACCCCGTCGACGGGTGTCGCGAGGTACTCGCCGATGCAGTCTGAGCGACCGGCTGCGTCACCATTGTTGCAGCTGAAGAGCTTGCCTCGGAAAAGGACAGTTCCCCAAACGGCGTACGGCTGCGCACGGGAAGGAGTGACGAATTGGAGCAGGTCGTCAGCACGCGCGGGGGCGAAGAAAAAGGCAAGACATCGCCCCTGAAACGCACGATCATGTACAGCACGACCAGCAGACTGGCGTCGAAGATCTTCGAGATGCCGGCCAAAATTGAGTAGAGGGTTGACCTCAGGCGCGTCGACAATGTGATGAGGCGCAGGCAGCGCACCGCCTTGAGGCTCCGCGTGAAATTGTTGAGGCCGCCGACCGAACTGACGGTCGTAATCGTGTTGACGAGGAGGCCGACGAGGACCACGCCGTCGATGCAATTCCAAAGCGAGCGCAGGTACGCATTGGGGCCGAGTATGAAACCGTCGGCGATCACCTTGACTAAGAATTCGAACACCTTTAAGGGAGCATCTCAAGGATCATCAGGGAGGGCCTTTGCGGTCGGTCGAGGAGATACGGATGGAAGGTCGACAGAGCATTACGCACAAAGACGAAAGCGAGGAAGCAGTCGGTCAAGTCGTACCACGGCCAAACCTGAGCACCGTCAGGATCGTATCGGTCTCGCCGATAGGCAGGTGTAGCGACGGCAGCGACGACGACGGACGCTGCGAACCAGGCCGAGCGCTGTCAGGTCAGCGGCCCCTCTTTGTTCGATCTAATATCGAGTCCCAACGCAACGGAGCTCACCGATGATGCTCAGGTAGACGACGGCCTTGAGCCAGAAGCTGGCCGACGGCGAGGCCGGCCGACCAAAGATACGCTCTCCAGCAGCAGGTGGGGGAACCAGGCGCTGGCAAAGACGTCGGACCGGGTTGCCCTGGCGAAAGAGAAAGAGCGAAACGTCGTAGGTCGGGTGGCGAGAGATGAACTGGGCCGTCTGTTCACGCTGCTCGAGCAGGATGTCGACGTGTTGCTCGGGGTCGATCGTGTGTTCGGCTAGCGTCGGCACAGACCTGAGGGAGGGGCCGGAGTCGGGCCGGGTCAGCTACAGACGCAGGGTGCCAAGATCCGATCATGAGCCGGCTCACGTGGGCTTGGAGCCTAAGCGCGAGTTCAGGTCGTCCATCGCGTAGCTCTCGACCGCGGGCTTCAAATGAAGTGTGCGTCGCAGATAGTCGACCATGCCCTCTTCCTTCCGTCGCAACAAGAGGTTGTCGCTCATATCCCTCTGCTCAAAGCACCCGTAAGAGTACAAAAAAGGTCAGCAGTATTTTTGGAGCAGCGGACCTGAGTGTCTGCATGGGAAAGACGGACCTCAGATTGGCCGCCGGCGCGGTCGTGGACGATGGTCCTCTTAAGCGGCAGGACTAGAGACGGCGGCAGATTCCGGACCTCGGTCGACGTCGGCTGAGCGCCGAGGAAGCGGTATGGGTTGAGCTTGTCGATCCAGCTGCTGCGGTGTACCTTGGGGGCCGACGCGTTGAGGAAGAACTCGAGCTGACGTTCGCGTTTGACCGAGTCGGCGGCGACAGAAAAGTTTTCGGCGAGGACGGCGACGAACCTTAGAGCGCCATTGCCAAGGCCGGCGCATCGTCAGAGATCAAGATCGCTTGGGCGAGTACGAGAGAAGAAGGGGATGGGCTCACATCTGCAGCATGATGACTGAACGAACGGGATGCACAGTCAGCACTGCGCTCGAGGAGGTTAGAGCGGGCGCGGTGCAAAAGGGCACTTACAGTTAGAGAAGACGAACCTGCAGACGAAAGACGAGGAAGCGGTCAGCGCTGGTCACGAACATTCGCTTCTCCATCTAAGTGAAGAAGACGCACCACCCGCAGAGAAAGAGAGCCGAGATGACGGCTTGCTGGTAGTCCCACTCGGCCGCCATCGCCGAATTGAGCCTGCGGGAAGAATGTCAACGATCGGTATCAGAACTTTGCCGGAAGAGAATTGGGGATCGGCTTATAAGAGCACCAACAGGTCGGTCCAGTTCTCGGTGGTGAAGACTTGGTAGCAGCCCAGCAGAGCATTGAAGAGCGTCTGAAAAGTGATTGTCGTCTCACCGTCCTGCTCAATGTCGTCCTGGAACAACTGGATCGCCTGCGAAGCGGCAGAAACAAGGACAGCGCACGAAATCAGGGTTCGGCGCGAGATAGAAGGAATTGCCAGAAGACGAGGAATTGCGCGCACGAGAATCGCGCCGAGCAGAAGTGTGATGCCGAGGAAGGCGACCATGTTGAGCAGGCCGCCGACTTGTCCGAACACGGCGAGCTGAGAGATCAAGAGCAGACGCAGGGAATTCAGATGAGCTTGATCGCGCGCGGCCGCACGCATCAGTGGCACGCAGACGCACCAGTAGAGGCTTCATGCGAGGCACGACGAGGATGACGCGGTACCACCGCGCGAGCGGGAAGATTACAAGCCATCCGCGCGCCTCCGATTCCCTGACCGCAGGTATTTCGATTATGAGGGAGATGACGGCGATCGTGAGATCTAGCCAGTTGCGCGCTCGGCGGAAGAAGGCAGCGTAACCAGGCCCGGAAGCAGCAAGACGGATGAGGATCTCGACGCCGAACGCGAGAGAGAATGCGAGGTTGAGCTGGTCTGAAATAAAGAGGGGAATCCCCGTCAGGTACATGAGACGAGCGATGAGGGAAACTCGAGGAAGAGCAGTGTTTGAACGAGCGCACTGATGAGGGCCAGATGTGCGTCGGACGACCCGACAGAGACGGTTGCCTGCGCGGCGAGAGATGCGACAGCAAGGGCGACCCAAAAGAGGTCCGTCTTCTCGTAGATTTGCAGCAGTCTGGACGATTTTGGCGCAGAAGTGGACGACGCGTCCGAGGAGCTCAATGCAGTGGAATGCCTGCGGGAGATAACAAGAAGAGGTCAGCTGCGGTGCGCCAAGGATGAGCAGAAGAGTGCAGACCGGTCTCCAAAGACTCACAGGTCGGCGCCGAACGCGCTTCTTCGCGTTTCTGCGCGCACGTCCTGGAAGCTGTTGACGACGACGGCGACAAAGAGCTGGGACAGCCAGAAGTTGAGAGCGACGAGACCGGCAACGAAGCTGTGCGAAGACCCGCGATGCACGGTTAGCTCGAGCGAGGAGTCGACTCAGCACATGAGCTAGGGGACACTCACAAGATAGCGGCGGCCTTGTACTCGCCGTCCATCATCTGGCTGTGAGACGAAGGCAGGTCAGCCCGTGCTCTGGCAGGTAATGACGATAGGGAGAAACACTCACTACATAATGCCGGACCATCCGTTCGCTTGGGGAGGAGATTGTCAAGGTCAGCCGAGGCCCTGCGTCGGACAAACCAGATGGGAGGCCGCACCAGATGCGATCACAAAGGTTTGCAGCGCCGATCCGAGGACGTTATCAAAGGTCTCGCCGACGTTGAAGTTGTCGTCCCCGACGGCGCAGACCTGCTGCGGCGGGCAGACGAAGCCCTTGACCCCGGCGACCGATCCGGACGTGATGTTTGAGAGCGGGACCGGGCCACGGTTGCTGTCGATCAAGCTATCATACCAACCACCACAAGTTTGATCGAGCTTGACGAGGTCGGACGAGTTGGAAGAGTTGATCAGGTAACAAGATCGGTGGAAGGTCCCGCTGCAAAAGCGCGCCCGTAGAAGGCGACGTCAGCTCAAGGGAGCAAATATCTGCGGCAACGCTAGAGCAACGCACCTAAATGACTGAACGCCGATGATCGAGAAGAGAGCGATCGCAAAAAGCAGAAAGACGAAGACGTTGGCGAGGAGTGGTGCGGCTCGCTTGAGCGAGTGCAGGATGGTCTGAGCAAGGCACCGGAGGGGGGGGGGGGGTGTTGTCGTCAGCATTTGCAGGTCGCGGCTGGTTCCAGTAGAGGAAGCGATGGGACTCACAGCCGTTCCAGACGTGATGAGCAGTAGCCGACTGGCCCTGAGGATTGAGAGCGCGCGAAAGATGAAGAGGTGAAGCCCACTTTGGGCCTCGACCCCAGCGAGCGCGAGCGCGAGCATGACCCAGAAGCAGACGATGGCGACGGCGTCGACACGGTTCCAGCTGTGACGCAGGTAGGGCCGACCGAGGGATTGAATGCGTCGCTGGTCGGCCAACGACAGCTGGAACGGGAGCTCCAGCGCAAGCCTTTTGTCGCCGTTCCGTATGCTCGACGCCGGCGTCTGGCTGCCAGTCGATGCGGTTGCGATCGGGGGAACGGAAGATGCGATGGTGGACGCCGGAAGTGTCGATGCGAGCTTTGATGAGATGAAGGATGGCGCCCTAGAGGGAGAAACAGCAGACGCCTTGCTCTTGAAAAGAGGCATTGGAGCGGACGCAGCGGCGCCCCCCACAGCGGGGTTGAGCGGCGCGATGGAGAAGACGACGTCGTCGTCGTCGTCGTCGCCGCTGTCGTCCCAGCCAGCGGCGTTCGCTTGGGACTTGAGCTCTCGTCGTCGCGAATTTTCAGTCGCCGTCCCTGTGAGTGCCAGTACAGCTCGTAGACGACCGACTGCGCGCTGGAAAGCGGCCTTGGGGTCTCGACTGGGTGCAAGGGGGATGGCGCCTGATCTGTCCAACGTCTTGGGCGCCGCCGAAGGTGCGGGTTCGACGTGAGGTACAGCGCTTGCAGAACCACTGCTGGCCGGAGCGAGCGAGCGCGCCGAAGCGATAGAGGCGGAAGTGTAGGGATCGAAGAGGAGGCCGGAGACGATGATGCGTGCTGCGGCCTCGGCAGTGAAGACGACAAAGAGGACCACCAGGCAGTAGTCCTCCCAGCAGCGGAAGAAGCGCGCCTCGTTTCGCGTGCCCGTCGGCCGCTCGGCCTGGATGATGATGAGTACGACGTTGAGGATGATGAGCAATAGGATGATCGGCTCCGTCCACCTGCGTGAGGGAAAGACGATTGAGGGTCAGCCAGCAGCACATTGGCGCTGGAATGTCAAGGACGCACCTAAAGCCGAGAATCCTCCAGCATATCTTGCGCACCCGACTCTCCGACGAGAACGTGTTCAGACTTGTGCCGACGAGTGCCCCCGCATCTATCAGCGATGGGGCCGCCGAGGCTGTCGCTGCACTACCGGTTGCCGACCCTGCGCTCGACCGCCTTTGGCTGACGTCCGGGTCCGGCGATGGCGCGCCTGCCACGCGCAGCTTGACACTGTCGTCATCCGAGTCCGAGCCGTCTGCGTCTGCGTCTGGCAGCCGGACGGCCTGGCCGCGCGAGGCCTCGTCGCCCGGTCCACGGCTGTCGAGGTTGACGACGCGCAGGCTCACACGGCGGATGCTCCTGCGCATGGC
Organism: Cystofilobasidium bisporidii; assembly: GCA_014825535.1. Taxonomy (NCBI): domain Eukaryota; kingdom Fungi; phylum Basidiomycota; class Tremellomycetes; order Cystofilobasidiales; family Cystofilobasidiaceae; genus Cystofilobasidium; species Cystofilobasidium bisporidii. The sequence continues at coordinate 31,127 of MVAK01000018.1, forward strand.
GCGCAGTGCTGCGGAGCTCTTCTCGGCGATCGGAGAGGCCGAGTTCGAAAGCTGGCCAGGCGAGAAGGTTGGTGGGGACTGGTAGGACCGCCTCAATCCGTGATTTGGGTGCGGCGTTGACGTCGACGATGAGGGCCAGTGCGCTGCGCGGCGCTGCGGCGAAAGTGAGCTGGAGCGCCGTCGAGGCGGTGCTGGCGATGAGGACGAGGACGACAGCCCAGCATGACCCGTCAGGCGAACCTGGTCCGAGTCTGCGTCGTCCAGACCTGACGAATCCGAACCTGCGTCGTCTGACCGAGCAGCGTCCGATGAGGCCTCGTGGTAAGAATGGGCAGGGCTGAGCGACCGCAGGGAGTCCGAGAGCGACACCGAGCTGAACGACGGCCGACGATTGAAGGCCGAGGGCGACAAGGGCGAGTCGGGCTGGGACGGCATCATGACGACAGACGAGCTTGCAGCAGGCGGGAGAGTGAGAGCAGTCAGCGCAGGCGCGACGCTGTATGGCGAGCTGAGGAAAGGTACGGACGAGCTCGAGCTGGCCGCAGCGCCGCCGGCAGGGAAGGAGAGAGGAGGCGCGGGCGGATGGTCACGGTCGGCGGCGAGCAACGGATCCGGAGCAATCGCCCTTCCTCCCTTTCCTTCGATCCGATTGATCCCGTTCTTTCTCGAGCGTGACAGCAGAGACCAGGCGCGCAGATGAAGCTGGAAGATGCGCCTTTGGAAGCCTTGAGTGGTGCTGTTGGACAGGAAGGATGCAAGCGCGTTGGTCGAGGTCGCGAAGGCGACGCGCGCGGACGACGGCTTTGCCATCGCCAGCCGGCCGAGACGAGCTCCCTCCTCACCGTCATCCAGTACCTTGCCTCCCGCTCGCCTCCATCCAACATGTCGATTGAGAAGGACCCGTTCTACCTGCGGTTGGTCTCTCCGTGGCTCGGTCTCGTCTGCACTCATCCTGGGCTCATGCTGACATCGCCTGCGTTGTCTGCGTTGCTTCGCAGATACTAGTGCGTGCCTTCCCCTCTTCCCTTTCCTACGCTTCCCTCGGCTTCCTGCTTTGCGGGCCCTCGCTCGTTGAGCGCGACAGTTCACCTCAGGACTCCCCTTGACCTGAGCAGAGCGCATCTTACTGACTGCGCCCGCTCTCTGCTTGCTCCGGATAGCACCGGCCACATCGGCCTGCACGGGCACGAGTTCCTCGAGTTCGAGTACTCTGCCGGCCGCCTGCGGTACGCCAACAACTCCAACTACCGCAACGACAGCCTGATCAAGAAGGAGAGTGAGTACAGGCAGTCGTCTCGTCCGGTTTGCCTGGCTTGACCATTGCTGGCGAGAAGCTGACGAGGCTGAACCGCGCTTACAGTGTACATCAGCCCCTTGATGATCTCGGAGCTCAAGCGGATTGTCGAGTCGTCAGAGATCGTCAAGTACGTCGTCATTGTCCCCTTACCCTGTCTTCGAAGTGCTGCCTGCTGACCACTTCCGCCGGGATCGATCGACAGGGAGGACGACGCAAAGTGGCCCAAAAAGAACGCCCAGGGCAAGCAAGAGCTCGAGATCCGCGTCGGCTCGCAACATGTCTCGTTTGAGGTGCGTCCAGCCTGATCCCGCTCGCGTCTGTCGGGGAGTCACTCACACATGCTTACCTGGCCTCGGCCTCTTTCGATACGCAGACGTCGAAAATCGGATCGCTTGTGGATGTGCAGGACTCGGAAGACCCGGAAGGGATGCGAGTGTTCTACTACCTCGTGCAGGACCTCAAGGTGCGCCTCCCCGGCTTGTCGTCGTCGTGTACCCCCACGACTCGGCTGACGAATGTGCTCATCCGCTCTTTCCTTGCACAGTGCTTGATTTTTTCACTCATCGGCTTGCACTTCAAGATCAAGCCTAGTGCGTGCTGCTGTCTCGCCCTCTTGCCCAATGCAAGGGCCTCCCTGCCGCTCTGGGCAGTTCGCTGATTGCCTGCCTGCTACCTTCTCACTTGTGCCAACCAGTCAACTAAAGGAGCCAGATCGTCGCGTGGGCGGACGTCTGAGATAGCATGTTCCCATTTGTAACATTGTGCCCCTCCGTCGGCTGCACCTCTCAGCGCCCCCCCATGCCGCCGCCACCGCCAACTGCGCCGGTGAAGTGGGCGTCGGTCCCGACCCAAACGCTCATGAGGACGTATGCCTCGCTGAGGAGCATGCGCACCTCAGCGTCCGTCCAGTCCTGCGTCGGCAGGTTTTGGAGGTACATGATGATCTCCTGCACGCAAGAAGGCGATGGAGGGAAGGGGTCGTCAGGCGCCTGCCGCAATCGAGCCGAGAACAGGCCCGCAACCATGGGGACGCACTTGAAAGTCCATTTCGCGCAGCTCTGCGCTCCATTTGACGAGGAACGCCGAGCAGACGTACAGGTGGAATTGGGAGAAGGCCTCGATGCCCTCGGTCTGCAAGTCGAGGCATGGGACGATGTCAGCCTCGAGCCGCTGATGGATAGGGGAGGAGCGCAGGAAGAGCCGCACGAGATACGTGTCCCACATACGGACGACACACGGCATGCTGAGCTCGCGCATCAGCAAGCAATTCATCCAGCGGAACGCAAATTGCATGAACTCGACGCCCTGGTCCTCGAGGTGGTTGGCAAGCAGGGCTGCGGAGGGTCCGAGGGAAGGAAGTAGTCAGCTGCCGCCGGAGCGAGCCTTGTCCGAGCATAGGGGGCGGGTAAAGGCACTCACGGTCGATGCGGGCGACGAGCTCGGCCATCTTGCGGACCGATCGGATAATGCCCGGCTGGGCGACGATGTAGTAGTCGTTGACGCCTGACAGCATCTTGTCGAGGCACCAGAACGAGTCGGCCTCGACCGCTGATAGCGCATGCTCCGGCAGCAGGCCGACGTCAAATGTCTCTGGGTCGACATCTGTTCTCGAAGGAATTTTAACGTGCGATCGGAGTCAGCGCGACTTAACAATCTCGTGGAGGAAAGGAGAGGCGGACAGACTGATGTAGGCGGCGAGAAAGGTCTGAAAGAAGGGGATGACCAAGTCGTTGATGCCCTGGACGTAGCCCGAGTCTGGGTGCTTGATGGCCCATACGTACAGGATCCGCTCGAGCGCCTGTCAGCAGGACAAAAAAGGCAAAGCTACAGGTCAGCCGCAGGTCGACGATCGTCGGCACACAGGGCATGGCACGCACCCTTTGCGCCGGTTGCATCGTCCACAGCGGCACATTAGGCCGCGTCCGCGGGATATCGATTGTGATCTGATGCCACATCTGGCGAGCGCGATGGCAGAGTGGGAGATTATCAGCGACGCGACCGCGGACGTGTGCCTGCTTTCGTTCCGCGTGACAGCTGCCGCAGACTTACCGCTTGGTCTAGTGAGCTTGTGCCGCCCTCGAAAGCCAACTGAACAAGGTCTAAGTACGCTTGCCGCTTCTCCGATAAGACTGTATGCCTTGAAGCCGAGGTTGAAGGCAGGTAGTCCTGAGGATCCGTGAACGTCAGCTTTGCGCATACACTCGAGTACGCGCGCAGTTGGGCGAAGGAGGACGTACCAGCAGCAGCTGCCAGACGATCGGCCGCAACTCATCCGGTACGCCGTTCCAGGCCAGCCCCTTGAGCTCCTTCATGTCAATCTCGCGCTCGGCCGCAAGCGCCTTGCGGAAGCGCAGGATCTTGCGGTCGGTCCGCGTACTGTGCGTCCGCTTGAGCGCGCTCCGGCGCGACTTGGGCGAGGCAGGGCCTCTCGTACTGGGTGACGGCAGCGCCGAGTCGTGCCGTGATGCCTGAACATAGCCCTGCGTGCTCGTCGACGGACGCAGGGCCGATATCGGGTCTGCGTTGGTCGGCGGCCCGGTGGCACCACTCGGCGGTCAGCTCATCCGAGAGCACAGGCGAGGAGTCGTCACAGAAGCGCTTAGCGCGACGCACCGAGCAGGATCTCCTCGAGCTCCTCTTTGACGGCGGGCCCTTCGTCCTCCTCCTCGTCTTCAGACGGATCGTCATCGTCGCGCCCAGGCGAGTCGGGACCGTCGTCGCCCGTCCCGAGCGAGACGTAGGCCAGCTCCTGGGCCTCGAGTGGAACCTCGGCCGCGGCGGCTGCCGCTTTGGCCTTGCCGTTGCGGTACGGCAACCAGGACGACGATAAGGACGAGCTTGCGACGCTCGGTCTGGACGTGCTAGCAGTGCCACCCGTTGAAGGAGACAAGCCCGACGTGCGCTCCGACGGGATGACTGAAGTCGAGGCGCTCGACCTGGCTGGCGGCCGGCTGGGCTCGGTGACGGCAGTGGGTGACGGTGGGCTGGGGTGGTAGCCCAGGCTGCCGGCGAACGACTGTGACGTCGACCGTAAGCCCGGCCGGCTCGACGAGGCTACCGGTGCGGCCGAAAGGGAGCCTGATGCCCGAGGCGGGTCCTCGCTGTCGGACGACGAGTCCCAGACGTCGTCCTCCTTCCAGCCCGGCGAGGTCACCCGGCTGAGCGACAGGGCCGACAGCGAGGCACCGAACCCGCCGAGGGAGGACCGACCCTTGCGTGACATGTGACGGCGGCGCGGGCGCTCAACTGGAGCGAGTAGGCGCGGGCAGGCAAGAAAGAGGACTTCCGAAGGTCGAAGAAAGGGCGAATGGTGCAAGCTGCCAGCTGTCGGAGGGAGCGTCGGGAGGGCGCGAGAGATGGAAAGCCCGGCGATGAGCTCACACCCCCGACGCGCGATCGTCGCCTGCGGTTTGCGCGGCGCACAACACAACACCGCTCAGCCCGAGGGGGGCGCCCGACGAGCGTCTGCACCTAGAGTCGCTCGCATCACTGACAGCGCGCACGCTAGCAGCATTGAGACCGGTCTTGTGACAGAAAGACAGTGATATTATATCGTCCTTCTTCGGCGCCGGGCTCTTCTGGGCCCCAGCGCCTTGGTTTGCCTCTCTTTGTCTACTTGAGCTGCAGGAACGAGTTCATCGAGCGCGTGAGCGTCTCAATCTCGGCCTCCATAAGCCGCAGCTGGGAGCGCGGCGCAGAGAAGTGGGTCATGGTCAGTTCAGAATCTGACTCGCGCAGGCGGCAACGCGCAAGAGAAGCAGAGCAAAGGGCGCACCTTCTCGACGTTGGCGGCCTGGACCTCGGCCGGGAGCTTGCTGTTGGACGCCTGGAGCGCCTTGAGCTTGGTCGACGAGGCCTCGATGTGGTCGACCTTCTTCTGAATCTTGCTGACCTCGGCGTCGATGTCGATCTTGCCCTGAGAGGTGCGCACGCAGGAGGAAAGAGGGAGGAGATGGCAGTCAGCAGTCGGAAAGGAGAGGAAGAGAAACAAAGAATTTGGCAGGGCCGCACCCGGACCATGATGTTGATGGCGACCTCGGGCGTGATGATCTGGGAGGCGCAGCCCTCGGGGACCTCGGCGGCGGTGCGAACAACCTCGGCCGACTTGCAGCCCTTGGTCAGGGACGAGATGACGGGAACCTGCTTTTGGAACATCTCGAACGTCTTGTCGTCGTTGGCGTGGACAATGACTGTCGGATCGAAAGGCGAGGGACAGTCAATGTTGAGGGTCAGTGTGGAATCGAAAGACGACGGTAAGAAGTGGACAGAGACAGACTCTGCAAGCCCGATTGGATACCGTACTGGACGGCGAGCGAGCGTGAGGCCTTGGTCGAGAGGAAGACGAGGTCGAACGCGGCCTCGGCCTCGGGGTCGGCGGCGGCGGCCGACGGCTCGGGGAAGGCGGCGAGCGAGATGGACGGCGCCGTCTCGGACGCGCGCCGGGGCAGACGCTGCCAGAGCTCCTCGGTGACGTACGGCATGAAAGGGTGGAGCAGCCGAAGGCCAGAGTCGAGGCACGTGTAGAGCGTCTGCTGGGCCGACTCGCGCGTCTCCTTGGACGCGGCCTCATCCGTCATCGGCTTCGAGGCCTCGATGTAGACGTCGCAGAACTCGTACAACCAAAAGTTCCAGAGGGCGCCGGTCGCGTTCATGAAGTTGCGGTCCTCGAGCTGGCGCTCGACCTCGGCCGTCGCGTGGTTGAGCTTGTGCAGGATCCAGCGCTCAACGACCGACTCGCGCCCGGATCGCGCGCTCGTCGGCGCCGGCACAAAGTTGGCGTCGAGCTTGAGCATCGCGAAGCGGATCGCGTTCCACAGCTTGTTACAAAATTTGCGGTAGCCCTCGACGCGCGTGATGTCGAGGTTGATGTCGCGGCCTGCGTCGAGGCCAAGGAGGGAGGTCAGCGAAGAGAGGAAGAGAGGGCGACGGGCAGACAGTGGGAAAAGACGCACCTCCTCCGGAGTAGTTGCACAGGGCGAAACGCAGGGCGTCGGTGCCGCACTGGGGGATGCCCTTGGGGAAGTCCTTCTGCTGACCCTGCTGGGCCTTGACGACCTCGCGCTCGTCGAGGTTGCCGCCGAGCAGCTGCTGCTGCAGGTCCTCGAGCTTGATGCCCTCCATGACGTCGATCGGGTTGATGACGTTGCCGAGCGACTTGGACATCTTGCGGCCGTGAGCGTCGCGGATCATGGCGTGGCACAGCACCTCCTTGAACGGCATCGTGTTGGTGAGCTGCGTGCCAAAGAAGACCATGCGAGCGACCCAGAAGAAGAGGATGTCCCAACCAGTCTCGAGCACCGAGGCCGGGTAGAAATTCTTGAGGTCGTCGGTCTGCTCGGGCCAGCCCATGATGGCGAACGGCCACAGGCCAGACGAGAACCAAGTGTCGAGCACATCGTCGTCCTGCACGAGCGTGTACGACCGGCCGGCGGCAAGCGCGACCGCCCGCTCCTTGGCCTCCTCCTCAGTGCGACCGACGACCCAGTTGGCGTTGTCGGCGGGCTGCAGACAAGCCAGCGCAGTGAACTGTCAGCGGGGGACTTCGACGTAGAACATCAGCAGATAAAGACAGGCGAGACGCACGTCCGTCTCCTGTCCGTCAATCTTGACGAGGTAGGCCGGGCAGCGGTGGCCCCACCACAGCTGGCGCGAGATGCACCAGTCCTGCATGTTCTCCATCCACCGGTACCACTCGTCCTCAGACTGCTGAGGCGTGATCTTCATCTCGCCCGCGCGCGTGCGCTGCGAGGGGCACGATGCAAGCAGAGGTGAGGTCAGCGGATGCATCGGCAAGGAAGTGAGTGCAGGCAGCGAGGTACCGGCCGCACCTTGATGGCCTCGGCCGCGAGCGGCTTGCAGTTGACCCACCACTGGGGCCGAAGGACCGACTCGATGACATCGCCCGACTTCGAGCAGACGGGGATCGTCATCGGGTTGTCTTTGGTCTCGATGTAGTCGCCGCGCTCCTCGAGCGCCTTGATGACGGCGACACGGGCGTGGAAGCGCTTCATCCCCTTGAACTGCTCGCCGGCGTTAGAGTTGAGCGTACCGTCGTCGTTGAGGATGTTGATGAACTGAAGGCCGTGCCGCTTGCCGCACTCATAGTCGTTGGCGTCGTGCGCCGGCGTGATCTTGACCGCGCCCGTGCCGAAGGCCATGTCAACGGTGATGGCGTCGCAGACGATCGGGATGCGCCGCTCGGGGATGAACGGGTGCACGGCGAACTTGCCGTGGAGGTGCTGCAGAAGGAGCCGCGACGAGGAGCGCGAGATGTCAGTGTCGGTAGGGCGACGGAAGAGGGCGTGCGCAACCAAAAAGGCGCACCGTGTAGCGCGTGTCGTCTGGGTGAACGGCAATACCGGTGTCGCCGAGCATCGTCTCGGGTCGCGTCGTGGCGACGATGATCTTCTCGTCTGTGTGGTGACCGAAAGAGCGCGCGGGAGGTCAGTCTTTCCGTGGCTGCGAGGATACGACGACTGAGGAGGACGGACCCGAGCCCTCGATCTGGTAGGCGAACGATGTGATAGCGCCGAACTCGAACTTCTCCTTGGCGTCGTAACCCGGCACGTTGAGCATCGTCCTTCCCGTGAGCTGCTTCTGGTCAACCTATGAGAGGAGCAAGGGATACGGGAGTGCGTCAACGAGAGCCTGCGGAAGCGAAGAGAGAAGGTAGCGAGGAGCGGGAAAGGGAGCTGGCGAGAACGAACCTCGAGGTTGGACAACGTCGTGTTCATGGCAACACACCAATTGCACAGCCGATTCTCGCGGTAGATGAGGCCGTCCTCAAAGAACTTGCAGAAGGCCTCGTTGACGGCCTTCGTGTGCTTCTGCTCGACGAGATGTCGACAAAGAGCGAAGGCAGATGTCAGTCAGGCGAGTAAGGCAGAATGAGGAATTGATGGGTGCGGCGAGAGGGAGGACGGACGTCGGAGAGGGTGAAGGCCGTGCGGCTCCAGTCGTACGATGCGCCGAGGCGACGGAGCTGGTTCGAGATCTTCTCTTGGTACCTGATCATCGGAGCGAGAAAAGAGGGACAAGGTCAGCCATCTGCGACAGATCCTGTTCCGTGAAGGACCGTCCTCGTCTGCCGCAAGGAAGGGCGGGAACGAGGGAAGGGGGACGCAACTCGTCCTTCCACTCCCAAACGCGGCCAAGGAACTTCTCACGACCGAGGTCGTGCTTGGTCAGCTGCTCCGTCTTCCACAGCCGCTTCTCGACGACCGACTGGGTCGAGATGCCGGCATGGTCGTAGCCGGGGGCGTAGAGGACCGTGTAGCCCTTCATGCGGTGCCTGAGTCAATGGGGCGGTCAGGGAGTCGAGTCATTGAGTCAGCCAGGTCCTTAGCGCGGTGGGAGAGGACAAGCGAGGGCGGCAGAGGGCAGAGATGACTGGCACATGCGACCCCGAGCGTCCTCACGCAGAGGGAGAGCGACGCACCATCGGACGAGGCAGTCCTGGATGGCAACGGTGAGCGCGTGCCCGATGTGCAGCGCGCCCGTGACGTTAGGCGGCGGGATCGGGATGACGAATGTCCCCTTGTCCGAGACGGTGCCGTCCGGCTTGAAGGCCGGCTTAAACATGTCCTGCGTCTCCCACCAGTCGTACCAGGCCGACTCAACCGCGAGGGGGTTGTAGGACGACGCCATCGGGCTGGACATGTCTGCGCGGAGGAAAGTGAGGGCGAAGCCGTCCAGGGCAGGTCAGCCGCGCCCTCGACAGCGCCAACCCCTCCCCGGCCCGCTTCGAGCTCGGAACCTGCGCCGGAGCTCAAATAAGCAAAACAAGCGTGATCAGACGCACCCTTCTTCTCGCCCTTGGGCGTCGTGTTGACGTACGGCTCAGCCACGTCCTCGGCCGGCGCGGCCTTGGCCGGCTTGTCGGTCGGGGCCTTCTTCTTGGGCTCGCCCTTGGGGGCGACGGGACCCTTTGCGAGCTTGGCCGCAGCCTTCTCAGCGGCCTTTGCGGCCTTCTTGACTGTTTGAGATCAAGGAGAGGGAGTGAGAATGCAAGACGAGGTGAGCGGCTCGATGATGGGTGTGAGGGATCCTAGGGAAGGGAGGAAAGCGCAAGCAGGAGGGACGGACGGGCACTCTTGGTGGGAGCCTCTCCGCCTGCTGGGGCGGGTGCGGGCGGTGGCGGACTGCTAGACATGGTGCGAGGGTAGACGAGTGGTAAGGGTGATGGGCGTGCGATCAAGGGGACGGCCAGGCGTCGGAGCATGCAAGGGAGCGGGAGGGCCAGAGCAAGCGGAGAGGCGAGAGGAGAGGGAGAGCGCAGCCCCCCCACCCCCACCTTTTGACTCCGATCGACCGGAGTTTGAAACCCAGCTCGAGGTGGCTGGCTCGAGCTCCCGCCGGCACAGCTCCCCCCACCCACCCACACACCATCGCTTCCTCCCGTCTGGCCTCCCTGTTTCCTTCCTTCACCTTGGATCACACCCACCCACACGCATCGAAGAGCACACAACGCTCGTCTGCCGCCAGCATGGAGGCCTCTCCCACCGACGCAGCCATGCTCGACCCGCCGGCCAAGGTCCCAGCCGACGACGGCAACAGCGCGTCGGTCGACGGCCACCAGAAGACGAGCGAACCACCAGCAGAGCTGCCAGCCCACCTCGCCCCACCGCCTCCGGCCCACCAAGACGACGTCGTGCGTGCCTTCTTCTCCTCTCTGGGCTCGTACGAGCTCGAAGGGAGCTCGAGATCGAGCTTGCGGGCTGTGGATGGAGCTTGAAGGGGAGGTCAGGCGAGCTTTCAGCCCCAGCTGCTGCTCGCCGACCTGGCAGGCAGCTCGGGCAGGGCGGGAGGAAGCTCCCACCACAACAGCTCGCATCCTGCTCCCGCTCCCTTGTATGCGGCCTGTCTTGAAGCCCCTTCATTCTCCCAAGCTGACACCTACATCCCTCGCTCTTTTCAACCATCAAAACAGCCCGGCCTGTCGACCTCGTCGAGCGCGAGCGAGTCGTCTGCCGCTCACTCGCCCCCGCCGCCAGCCGCCTCCTCCGGCGCCCCGGAGCCCGCCGTCGAGGAGCTCGACTTCGACCACCCGGTCCGGCACGTCCAGCCTGCCTTCTTCTACCCGACCCCAGGAGCCGTCCCGGCAGACTACTACGTCCATTCACGTCGGGCGCCCGGCGGGGCTGGGTCAAGGACGGTGACTCGCGAGGGCGAGCCCGGAGGGTCGGCAGCGCTGCCCGGCGACGGGGAAGCCGGCGGGCTGTACCTCGATCCAGAGGAGGACGAGGAATGCAAGCGCGGCATCCCCGTCTTCAAGCCGACGATGGAGGTGCGTCGCCTCTCCTTCCTCCCTACCGGCGCTCCTTGTCTGACCTTTGCTGTGCTTTTACCCTCTTTCTGAGCAGGAGTTCATCGACTTTGAGGTGCGCTTCGCTCCTCCCTCTTTGCTTGCCCTCCCGCGCCGGCGGCCGCCGTTATCTTATCCACCTCGATCTGACCTTCCATTCGCTGACTCTTCTCTTCCTCCCCTCCAACTTGCATACGAAAGGGCTACATGAACCTCGTTGACCACTGGGGCCGGCGCTCAGGTATCGTCAAGGTCATCCCGCCCGACGAGTGGTGCGTATCTCTATCGCTCGTCCTGCTGCTGCATCCATCGCCGGCTGCGGGGGGCTACGGTGGCTCGTCAGCTCGTCTGGAGCTCGACTCCTCTTCCATCCTCTTTCTTCAGCATTCCTTTCCACGTCTTTCATCATTCCCTTCAATGGGCCAACCTCCACACTTCTCCTTTCCTCCCACTCTCTTCTCGCCGATGACCACGCGTCCCCTGCTGCTGCTCCTCCTCCTCCTGTGCCCTCTGCTGACGAGCTCTCCGGCCCCACTTCCCTTGCATCACTTGCGACAGGATCGCTGCCCTCCCTCAGATTCCCGCTCACGCCATCGCCGACGTCAAGATCCGCTCGCCGATCCAGCAGCACATGCAGGGCCGGGCTGGGCTGTTCCGCGTCAACAAGTGCGTCTGTTCCCAGCGTGCTCGTGCCTCGCTCTCGTTCGCACCGGTGCTGGTCCCTGACCTCTCTGTCCCATTATTGTCCTTCCAACAGCGTCGAGCGCAAGAAGCCACTCAGCGTCAAGGAATGGTTTGAGAAGTGCACGTCGGCCCAGTACCGGTGCGTCACTTCTCTCATCTCCCCTCGCCTGACCTTTCATGCCCCCCCGTCCGAGGCTGCATCAGACCCTGATGCCTCTCCTGTAAACCTCTGTTCACATCTCCCATTGGATCACAAGCACGCCCAACTTGCACGAGACGTCCCGCAGCGACCGCCCGACGACGACCCAGCGCCGAGCAAAAGATGACCCTGCCGCCGCAGCTGGCCCGCCCAAGCCCAAGCATCCGAACCAATGGACGTATCGCAAAAAGGCGGCCGAGGAGGCGGCCAAGGCCGAGGCTGCGGCTGCGGCGGCTGCAGCGGCCGATGCGGTTGGAGTAACGGCTGAGGAGGATGAAGCGCACGCGGTCATCCTTGGTGAGGTAGGCGAGGAGACCCCTCCTGCTGAGGTACACTCTGTCGAGGCTTCTGCCGGGTCTTCAACGAGCGCGACGGCCGCGACCTCTGTCGTTCCTGAAGCGGGCCCTCCAGTCGACCCGCCACCCATCACCCTCGAGTCGACTGCTGTGCCGTCCACTGAGACGAAGACAACGACACCCGTCGCGACCGACCCGTCTGCACCCGCACCAGGGACCCCGGCGGAAGCGTCAAGCTCGACCGTCGCTGTCGCCCTCGAGACGACGGAATTGATGCCTGCACCTTCGGCCGACGTCCCGATGTCGGATGCTCCACTCCCCTCGGCAGGCCCTGACGCCACCGCCGACCCTCAACCCGCGCCCGCCGACGCTGCTACTTCTGCCCCTGAAGAGGCGTCCACGTCCGCCTCAATGACGACGTACGCTGCCGCGCCCGCGCGCAAAAAGGTCGTCGCGCTGTACACATACCGGCCCAAGCCCATTCCCCGACCGCCGCCGCTCGCCTCGACGTCTACAGCCGCCCTGGCGACATCAGCCGTTCCTTCCCCGCTCGCAATCAACCACGGCTCGTCATCCGCCGCCTCACCTACCCTCGATGCCGACGGCCAGCCCGTGCGCCGCAAACAGCCCAATCAGTGGACGTACCGCGATCGGTCGGAGAACGCCTCGGCGTCGTCGTCGACGGCTAAGGCGGCTGCTGCCGTCGTGCTCGACGAGAATGGTCAGCCGGTCCGCCGGAAACAGCCCAACCAGTGGACGTACCGCGATAAGCCCAAGCCGTCGTCATCGGCCGTGCCTGCCCTGTCGACCAAGGTCATGGTGCTCGATGAGAACGGCCAGCTCGTTCGGCGCAAGCAACCAAATCAATGGACGTACCGCGACAAGCCAAAGCCGGCGCCCACTGTAGCAGCTTCCGATGCGGCGTCATCATCCGCTGCGCCCGTGGCCGGCAGCGATGACGCTGGCCAGCCGGTGCGGAGGAAGCAGCCGAACCAGTGGACGTACCGCGACAAGCCGAAGCCCGCCGGGACAAGCCTCGCAGGCAAGAAGCTTCCGCCGCTCGTCCTCGACGCCAACGGCAACTGGGTCAAGCGCAAGCAGCCCAACCAGTGGACGTACCGCAACAAGCCGAAAACCGAGGCGGCGGAACCGTCGCAGCACGCGTCAGCGACCTTCGACTTTGTCGCCCCGCCGCCGCCGCTGCCGGCAGCAGCCGAGCCGCCTGTCAAGCGCAAGCAGCCGAATCAGTGGACGTATCGGAACAAGCAGAAGGCTGCAGATGTGCCCGAGACGCCGTCGACCGCGGCAACGTCGGCCCTGACCGAGGCGGCTTTGAGCGAGCAGAACGCAGCGACGGCGGCGGTGAGCGAGCAGGTGGGTGGGCCGCTCAACAGCAGCGCCAAGGCACCGGGGTCGCCTGCACCGTCGATCGAGTCCTCGACGCTGTCGTCTTTGCCCGCGCTGGAAGGCGAAGAGGATGACGAACGGGAGTCACAAGAGCAGCAGCCGCAGCCGCCAACGGTCGCGCCCCGACGCAAGCAACCTAACCAATGGACTTACCGAAACGGCACGTCCAAGGCCGCGTCGGTCGCGTCGTCATCGGCCGCGACGGGCACAACCACCGACGGACCGTCCACCCGCAGGAAACAGCCCAACCAATGGACGTACCGTAATGCGCCGTCTGCGCCTGCCAAGTCGGACGTTGGCGGTGGTGAGCGGCCAGTGCTGGCCGATGCGACCGACGGACGCGAGATCAAGCCGTTGCCGACGGCCGTCAAGCGCAAGCAGCCTAATCAATGGACCTACCGCAACAGCCCCAAGGCGGCAGCAGCTGTTGCGGTGCCGGTCGCAGCTTCCCCCTCTGTCTCTGCCTCCTCGGTTGTTGCCGACGGCGAGACGCCCGTCCGCCGCAAGCAGCCCAATCAGTGGACGTACCGCGAGAGTCCCAAGCAGATCGCTGCCGCTGCTGCCGCGGCTGCTACCGCTCAGATACAGGCGACGACTGCAGCGGCCGCCTCGCCCCTGGCCGGCTCAGCTTCGACCGCCAGCGCGAACGGCACCGAAGGCGAGGCGCCGCCGGTCAAGCGTAAGCAGCCCAACCAATGGACGTACCGCAACAGCCCCAAGGAGGCGGCGGCGGCCAAGCCGATGAGCCCCGCAGTTCAGGTGGCCGGCCAGAAGCGCAAGCAGCCCAATCAGTGGACGTACCGGACAAAGATCGCTCCCGCGCCCGCGCCTGCGCCTGTGGCAAGTGCTTTGACGGTAGCGGCAGAGACGTCTGCAGTCACAGAGGCTTCGAACAGTGCAATGGAGGGCGTCGAGGGGGCCTCGCCGGCCGCAGCGGACGTCACGATGACTAGGACCCAGCCGCCTGCGACCGCCACGCTCGGCGAACAAATGGCCACGATCGCCGCTTCGCTTCGGGTTGACAGCTCGAGCTCCACGCCGGCGGGGCCCGATGTCGTCGTCGAGAACATTCAGGTCGACCCTAAGCACGAGGTCGACATGACGCCGGTCGCCGCTGTCGTCGCTGCCGCCGATGAGGCTGCCGCGGAGGCGTCGACCGATTGCGCGACCGCCGACAAGGGCAAGGCGGTCGACGAAGCTCGCCCGATTGAGGAGACCGAGACGTTCACGTCGAATCCGGCTCCGCGCAAGCGGCGCAAGACGCCTCCGCCGGAAGAGGAGCTCGATCCTTGGTACGAGACGCTGCTCGAGAAGAAGGCTTGGATGCCCGAGGGCACCAAAGCCGAGGACTTCACCGAGGAGGCCTGCCGCGAGCTCGAGCGAAAATTCTGGCGCGGCCTCGGCGTTGGAGAGAGCGCGTGGTACGGAGCGGACCTGCAGGGTACGTCTATGTCCCACGTCTCCTCCCTGTCTCGATGCAGTCGGACGCTGATCCCTCTTCGCAACCACAGGCTCCTTCTTCACCGAGGAGACGACCGAATGGAACGTTGCTGCGCTGCCGAACCTGCTCAACCGGCTCAAGATGAAGCGCCAGCTGCCCGGCGTCAACACCCCTGTGCGTCGGCATTTACGTCCCTTGCTGCCGCCTGCGCCTTTCAAGTGACTGACGCCGAGTCTACCTTGGTCCTTGCAGTATCTCTACTGGGGCATGTGGCGTGCGGCCTTTGCCTGGCACGTTGAGGACATGGACTTGTACAGCGTCAACTACCGTGCGTCTCCGCGTCTCTGCCTCACTGCCTCGTGCCTGCCATGCTCCACCAAGCTGATCACCCATCTTTTCCTCGGCCTTCCATGCCGTCCACGTAGTCCATTTTGGCGCCCCCAAGTTTTGGTACGCGGTCCCGCAGGCCAAGGCCGACGCACTGGAGCGAACGATGCGCAGCTACTTTCCGTCGGATGTGTCCGAGTGCGACCAGTTCCTGCGGCATAAATCGTTTGCAGCGTCGCCCCAGCGGCTGGGCCAGGACGCGGTTAGGCCCAACGTGCTCGTCCAGCATCCGCACGAGTTTGTCTTCACGTTCCCCCGCGGCTACCACTCCGGCTTCAACACCGGCTTCAACTGCGCCGAGTCGATCAACTTTGCGCTCGACAGCTGGATCGACCTCGGTCGCAAGGCGCGCTACTGCACTTGCATCGACGACAGGTGCGCCTTTTGTCTGCGCTGCCTCCTTCTGCAATTGTTCCCGCTGATGTGCATCTCCTTTCTTGCAGTGTCCGCATGGACGTCGACGCCATTCTGCGCGAGCACCAGATGCTGGTTGACCTGGAGGAGCAGCGCAACATTCGGGCCGAACAGGAGCGCGAGCGCCTGCTCGCACGCACGCAACTCGGCGAGCGCAAGCGGCTCGCGACGCCGCAGGCCTCGGTCGAGCCGGCCCCGGTGAAGAAGGTCAAGGCCCTCCCTGCGCCATCGCCTGCACCCGCGCCAATCCCCAAGATCGTGCTCAAGGCGCCCAAACCGGTCGAGCCCATCTTCCCGTGCGTCCTCTGCGCCAGCAGCAGCGTCGAGGGCCTGCTCGAGTGCACGGCCGTTCCGCCGAATGTCGTCGGTAAGAACAAGGTTGAGGGCAAGCGATGGTTCGCGCACGAGCTCTGCGCCAATTATATCCCGGAGGTGCGCCCTGCCTTACTGGCCCAGTCTCAATTCCTCCCCGCCTCTGATCGCTGACTGGGGTTTCCCCCCCCCCCCCCAGACGTACGTGATCGATATCGATATCGAGGAGAACGGCATCCCGATTCGGCGCAAGCTGGTCGACGGCGTCTGCAATATCCCCAAGGACCGCTGGAACCTCGTGCGCCCGCATCCTGAGATCCTCCCTCGCCCGAAACGCATAGCTGATACTTCGCGCTTCGTGTCGGTCTTTTTTTAGGGCTGCTCTGTGTGCACGCGCCCCATGCTCAAGAAGATGGGCGGCAAGATCCAGTGCGACAAGGGCAAGTGCCCCCGCGCGTTTCACGTCACGTGCGCACAGGCCAACGAGGACACCATCTTAGTCAGTCTATCCGCTTTGTCCCGCCTCGCTCTGCTCCTGTCTGCGGGCTGCCACGCTGACGCCCTTATTTGGCTTCTTCGCAGCACGAGTTCGACCACACTGAGTGGGTTCTCGCCGACGACCCGGCCGCCATCCCGCAGCAAATTCAGATCACGACGCGCAAGCGCGAGTGCGTCTGCTCGACGCACAATCCTGTGCGTATTCTGTCTCCGCTCTTCTCGGTTGCTCTGGACACCAATCGTCGCAGTCACCTGACCTGTCCTGCCTCGCTTTGAACCGTTCTTTTACGCAGGCCGTGAAGGAGCGCAAGAAGCAGGAATCGCTCGCCAAGCAGCGCAACCTTATTCTGTCGTATAAGCCGTACGACCTCGTCAAGATCCGCAGCAAGTCGGGTATGATCTACGAGGTCCCGGTCGTCTCGATCTCGACCGAGCGTGAGACTGTCTCGGTTCACTGGCTAGAGTGCGTCCCAGTCTCTTGCTTGCGCCTCAGTCCTGCCACAGCGGAAGAGTTCCTGACTAAGCTCGACCATCTTTGCCTCGTCCTTTCCCCGCAGCGGTCGCGCGGTCGAGACGCCCTGGTCGACAGTCGTCGACCCCAGCTCGTACGCACCGAAGCCGGCGAAGAAGTCGGCTCAGGCTGGCACGAGCGCTGCGGGGCCGGCGCAGCAGCCGTTGTCTTCCGGTCGGCCGTTTGACTACACGAGGGGCGAGCAGCTGTTCAAGTCGCCCAAGTCGACGCGCGCGTTCATCTCGTCGCCGGCTGACCTGTCCGACGTCGACCCGTCGCTCATCAACTCGCCCTGGGCGACAGCCCCGCCTGCCTTCCCCGTCGTCGCCGCCTCGGGCACGACCGCCGACCGCCGCTTGCAGATTTCGCCTTCGGTTCAGCGACTGCTGGAGAAGGACCCGGCTCTCCAATCGCTCTTCCTCAGCGTCGGCTGGCCCGTCGCTGCCCCGCCCGCTCCGCGCGCGCCGGCTGCTCCCTCCACGGCACACATCGCGGACCTGCCTCAGCCCGTCGCTGTTCCCCACCAGCAGAAGCCGCAGCAGCCGTCCGCCGCCTCAGCGCCAACGCGGATTCCCGCCAACCCGTCTGTCTCTTCGACGAATGACCAGACGCAGGCCCCCCAGCCGTCCGTCGTCGCGCCTGCGCCCGACATGATGCAGGTCGACCCAATGCCCATCGTCGGCGCCTCCGACCTCGACCCGGCGGGTGTCGCTTCAGAGCCCGCCGCGTCGATCACTTCCCCTCGCTCCCCGCTGGCTGAGACGCTCGCCGCACCCCCGCCTCCCCTCGACTTTGCCCCCATGATCGTCGACCCGTATGGGCCCGCTGCCGACACCTATCCTGCCGCTTCCCCCGCCTGAGCAGCACTATACCCCGCTCCTTTGTCCGTCCTCTGCTTCTCTTAATCTTGTTTTCTCTCTGACGCGCCGACCGCTCTCGCATGACTGTATCGCATACCCCTCCTTCCCTGTGCTGCTCGGAGATTGCCATGATCGCATCCATCCTCGCACCTCAATCATGGTCGGCAGACGCGCAAAGATCCGTAGACCCTCCGCTGGAGCAGCTGAAGCTCCGGCCGGCATTCCCGCTGGCTGCTGCTCCTCGGTCCCCCGAGTATGAGCAGCGCCGCCGGGACAGGCAACGTGCTGCTGACTGATCGACGGGATGAGCGAAGGACGTTTAGGCGAGCGCAGAGTGTCGACTTGGCCGCGCCAAAGGAAGTTGCCGACGGGCAGGCGGATCGAGGGACATGCTGGCAGCATCGCCAAGCAGTCTCGTCTGACCGGGGCGGCTGCAACTCGACCGGACGGCCACTACCGTCGCCAAATTTTGACAGTGCCGTCTGCCGTTGGCGATTTAGGGGACAATCAGCCTCCGTACATTCTAAAGCGGCGCGCTCGAAAGGAAGCGACTAGACGCACCGGCGCTGGCCGTGAGCATCTCGTCCTTGGTCGTTGGATTGGTCGAGACGCAGGTGATGAAGCGCTCGTGACGCTTGACCGGTGCCGCCTCGAGCGGCTTGGCCTGTCGAGAGCAAAGGGCGCAAAAAGGAGGTCAGTTCTGACTGCCTCTTTGAGAGGGGAGGAAAATATTCAGGGGAGACGTACGTCGAGCACGCCCCAAGACCACAGCCGGCCATTCTCGTCGCCGCAGACGACACCGCCCTCGCCGTACATTACGCCGGCCTGGCTCTTGTAAGCCTCCCCCTTGTGGCCCGTGAACGAGCCGAGGCACTTGCCTGATGCACGGTCGAAGAGGCGCAGGGTCGAGTCGAGAGTGGACACGAGGAGGGTCGGCGATGTGGGCGACAAAGTGAGCGAGGTGACCGGGTCTGGCGTCATACGCGCGCTCTTGTCAGCGAAGGGACAACAGTGCACAGCAAGGCGGCGACCAAGATGAAACGCACGACCAACGCAGTCGGCGCGGAGCTCGCCCATTCGGATGTCGTATTCGCGCACCCAGCCGTCGACAGAGCCGCTGACGACAGTGCTGCCTGCAAAGACGACCGAAGTGATCGAATCGCGCGCTTCGGCCAACGTCTGGATCGGCGAACGGTTCTGCGATCTGAAGCGCAAGGGGGAGGAAACGTCAGGTGGTTGTTGCGTCTGGAGCAACATCAGATGGGCAAGAAGGGTTAGACGTACTTGAGGTCCCAAAGACAGACGGTCGAGTCGTAAGAGCCTGGAAGGAGCGGCGGTGAAGCGAGGGCGCGTGCAACCATGAGCGGACTGGCGGTCAGCCTGCAGCCCGAGCGTCGGACCAAGCCTGGCCACAGGGCCAAGCGACGTCAAAGAGTAAGACGCACCAGAAGCGAGCACGGCCGCGTCGTCGTTGAACGCCACTGCGTTGACCTTGCTGGAGTGAGCTCGGTAGCGATTGATGACGGTGCCAGACGTGACGTCCCAAAGGAAGACGGCGCGGTCGCCGCCGCACGAGGCAAAGCGGGCGTTGTCGGGAGCGCTGAAGGACAGACGAGCGCCCGGGGCGAAGAGATGACGGCAGGGAAAGGTCGTCAGCCCCTTGAAATCGCGTAGCAGGCGATACAAGGCAGAGACGTCGGCAGAATGACGCAAAGGAGAGGCAACGCACACGCAGAGGCCAAGGACCTCGTAGCCGTGGCCCTTGTACTCCTTGACTTCCTTTCCGGACGACGTATTCCACAGCTTGACGGCGCGATCCTGACCTCCCGTCAGGCAGTACTTCGCGCCGGCATTGTACGTCGCAACGTGGACGGCTCCAACGTGGCTCGCAAGGCTGGAAGGGGGAGGTGCAAACAGTCAGCTCGACTGAGCCGACGGCAAGAGGACAGCAGCGGCCTTAACGAGCGAGAGTCAATGGGACATACGTGTGAGCGAGCGTAGCAGGTGGCGGCGCCGGTGGGGCGAGGTCCACAGCGGGCTTAGACGAGGGTGCCATAGCGGGCGGGCCAAGATGAGGCAAGATCCTCGTCGTCGTCGGCCGCCAACGAAACGGCACGCGTTGCTGCTGCTGTCCGGAAGGAAGAGCCAGATCGTCGGCTGCCCCTGACTCTCGACCGCCTCCTGCCTTGCCCTTTGACCCTCGAGTCGGACGATGCGCTCATGACGCTGCCCCGGCCTGTCCTGGCCCTACCCCTCGCGTGCGTCACTCTCTGTCATCGTCTGCCTGGTCTGCTGGGCGATGCTGACTCCCTTGCCCCTCCCTCCCCGCCGCGCGTCTCGCTCGTTCAGCCCGTCCGTCGTCGCGCTCTTGACCGGCGCCGGCTTCACAACGGCCCCCGACGACTTTGCCGACGTAACCGCTTCCAGTCTTGGAACTGGTGCGTGTGCCCCTTTGCTGTCGCGCTGAGACCCTGCTTCTTCAGTAATCAGGACACTGACCATGTGGGACCTGCAGAGCTCGGCATGAGCGCCGACGATGCGGCAGAGATCCTGCGCGTCGCCCATGGCGGCCCTGTATCGATGGCTGATAGTGCGGCTCCCCTCCTTCTTTCTCTGTCTTGGCAAAGACGCCAACAGTCGGTGCTGACATCTTGGTCGTGCGGTCCCGTCCCTCTGCTGTGCCAGACGGCTCAAGTCTTGCCCCTCCCGCGCTTGCGCAGACCGCCTCGCAGCTGCTGCACAGACCACCCTCTGCCGCCCAGCCTCCGGCATCGACCTTGTCGCGCGCGGTCGACGCGCTCCTGTCGCTCCCGCATGCTTTCGAGCAAGGGCTGAGGCAGGGTGCAGTCATGGAGCTGTCTGGCCCGCCTGGTATTGGCAAGACGGCGTGCGCCATTGGGCTCGCGCTCGACGTGCGCCGACGTGCGATCGAGCGCGGCGACCGTAACGGCGGCAGCGAGGTCCTGCTCGTTGGTACGTCTGGGTGTCTTTGCGACTCAGGATGCAACGCTCGAAGCTGACCACCGCGCCGCCGTCTCTCCTGTCTCTCGGGTAAACAGACACCGAGGGAGGCATACCGTTCGACCGCCTCGTCAAGGCCGCCGACATGGTCGCGGACGACAGTCCTACTCGTGCGTCTCTTGCCTGTCCCTTCTTTCCCTGCTCCTCGACCTCTTCCTTTCCCTCTAGCTGACGCGACTCCCTCGTGGCACTCAGTGGACGGCGATGACCTCCTTGACAGCGTGTCGGCCATGCGCGTCACCTCGCTCGCTCAGCTGGTCGGCTTTTTCCGCTCGCTGCCGCGGTACATGTCTGCGCACCCCCTGGTCCGCCCTGTCCTCCTCCTTCTCTCACTCTTTCACCTTGACTGAACCCACAAGTCTTTTCAAATTGTTGCCGATTTTTTGCGACGATCCAGACGAAGCTCATCGTCGTCGACTCACTCAGCTACCACCTGCGCGCGCCAAATGTTGGGCCTGACAAGCAGACGCGCGGCCGCGTGCTCCAAACGGTCAAGGACGAGGCGCAGCGGTGCGCGTACCAGCACGGGTGCACTGTCCGTCTCCGTTTGCAGACTTCTCATCGCACTCGTGAGGCTGACGCATCCTCTCACGCCTTCTCTTGCAACCGGTCGCATCATCCAGTTCGTGTTCGTCGTTCAGATGGCGACCAAGTTCATCGGTGAGGATGGTGTCCCTGGTGGCTTTGGCGCCGAGGGTGGAGACCGAGCAGTCTTAGCCGCACAGTTAGGTGCGATTTATCCGATCTCGCCCTTCTCTCAGGCGGGTTCTATGTTGCGGCGCGCGAGGGCTGACAGCCATGCTTGGGCACGCGTGCGGTCTCGCTCTAGGCGACGCCTGGCTTCCAAAGGGTTCATATCGACTCCAGATTGCGTATGCGGGCGGGACGGCGTCGGCCCCAGTCGTGCGAAGGTACATCGCTTCTTTTTCGAAAGTCTGTCGGCGTCTCGCGGTGTTGCTCAACACCTTCCTGACCCATTCGTCCGACTTGCGCCTGCTGCGCAGGATCGCGACCCTTCTGTCGGGCCCATCGGCCGCCATCCCTGGCGCGATCGGCCGCAGTGCATTCGCCCCGCCGTCGCAGAGCTTCGGCACCTCACAGGGCGGCGGAGGGTCGTCGACTGGTCGGCGCGCTGAGTTTGCGATCAGGGTGCGGGCTCTGCGTCCTTCCGCTTGATAGCCTTCCGCGCATGTGACATGCTGACCTGGCTTCTCTCTTCTTTCGCGATTGCAGGAGGGTCTGATGACAGACGTGGTCCGGCCAGAGACCGACGAGGCCTGACTGATAGGCTCGGGCAGAAGTCGGCTGCATGCGCTTTGCGCCTGCTGTCGAAGGGTGAGTGCGTGACCTCTCCCGCACTTTGACCGTCATCTCCACCCTTTCCTGTCAAGGGCTCACTCTCATACTTCCGAACCGCTTCGAAGTCTGGTCGATGCGCATGCGCATTTTCCTTTCATCCGACGGTTGGAGAGCTTGCCTGCCGATGCGCACGAGTAAGACGCGAGCGAGAATATTGGCCGCGACAGCGCGACCACGTCTCCTTTTCTCCTGAGACGCTGTCTGTGTGTCTTTCACAGAAGTGCAGCGCCTACTCTTCGGCGTTGCCTTGTCTGTGTCCGTCGGAACTGGGACGTCGAGACCGGATGTCGAGGACGTCGACAGTCACGTGTTTGCCGGTCGCAGGGCCCGCGCGCCCAACTCCGCTCCCCCCCTCTGGTGGTCCGTGCTCAGGCCCCCCTCTCTCTCACCATCTCGTCCCCCCTCGGCCACCACCATCACCACCACCCACCTCATGTACCCTCGTCCGTCTTTTTCAACTCCCGCACCGGCCGGAGCCATGCCCGTGCGTGGTCCTCTCCCTCTTTTCCCAGCTCCCCCAGCTCCTCGCCGGAGTGGATGGATCTCGGTACTGACGCGGGCGCGATTCCGCGCGTCGCGTCGCCTTCTGCCGAGCAGCAGCAGCAGCAGCAGTCGCCACCGGACGAGCCGGTCTACCCCAATCACAGCCAGCACCAAGAGCCGTACGTGCTCGTGCCGCCGCTGTCGTCGCAGCAGCACCACCACCGGGCGCCGCTCGCCCCGCCCGCGGCGTCGTCGTCGACGAGTCCATCGACCAGCAGCTCGGTGGCGGCCAGCAGCAACGGCAACTCGACGGCGACCCAGTCCTCGACCGTCGAGTCGAGCGCCTACTCGCAAGTCTGCCGGACGTGCTCGCCGCCGCTGTGGTTCAAGAACACGGGCGCGCTCAAGCGCCACCGCAACAAGGAGCACATCATGACGGTCCAGGTCACGGTCGGCGCCGGCGAGGGTACGTCTCTGGCTTGATCCCTCCTTTTGATGCGCGCTCGCCCCCCAACTCCGCTCATCTCTGTGACGCCCCTCTTATCCTGCTGCAGTGTATCGAGTCTCGCGCGTCGACGGAGGCTGGTCCTGCCCGTCGTGCAAGCACACGAGCAAGGACTGCGAGTACTTGCAGGCCCACCTGCGTAAAAAGCCCAAGACGTGCCGGTGGGATGAGAAGTGGCCGACGCTGATTGAGTTGCCGGCGTCATGGCAGCGCATCAACCTGGCGGCGCCGCCGCCGTCGCCCGTCCCCCGATTCGCCAGCTCGTTTGCGTCAGTGTCGTCGCAGAATCCAGCCTGGCCTGCTCCGCCGCCGTCGTCGCGACCAGCCGCGCCGACCCTCGGCCGATCGCCTCCACCACAGAGTATCGGCCACAGTGCGCCGTCGCACAGCATTGGCCCCGGCAGCAGCAGCGGGGCCGGACGACCGGTCCAGCCTCACCCTCAGAGCCAGCAGCAATACCCCGGATGGCAGGTCGCCTATCCACACGCGCCGCCGCACGGCACCGCCGCTCCCTCGGTCAGTCGACCAGCCCAGCAGCCCTACTTCCGGCCAACTGCCCCTTCCGGTCAAGAACATCCCAATTCGACGTACAACGCCCTGACGGGCCGCTTCGTCGTGGACCAGTCGCAGTATCACGGCAGCTCGACCGGCAACAGCGAGCAGTCTGTTTGGTACTCGACCCCATCGGCCGCGCCGACTGCTACTCTCAACCCCACACTGGCATCAGCGTCCGACTGGGCCGCATGGCTCGGGCGCCTGTCACCTGAGGAGCGTCAGCGTCTTTTGTCGAGCCACCCCCAGCTCTCGGCCCTGCTCGGTCCACTCGCCCAGCAGCGTCAGCAGCAAGCCGGATTGCAGGCGTCGCCCACGTCGCCGACTTCTGCCGGCCCCTCGTCCTCGACAGCAACTCAACTACACTGGATGCCGCCGCCGACGCTCGCAGGCCGGCCCGCGTACCGCTCGCTCCCGCCGATGACGTCTGCCGCCGAAGGCGCCTCATCCTCTGCGATCACGGCGCAGACGACGGCCGTCCTGCAAGGACCCTCCTTGACTCAGCAGCAGCAGCGAGACACGATCGCCGCGCGCAGGGCCCAGGTCGTCCAGGCCGTGAGGGATGACCCCCAGCCTCACCAAGGGACGCCTCTGGCGTATGCAGCCGGGGGTCAGCTCGCCTTCGGCTTCGGTCCACCCGTTTTGCCAGCCGAATTTGTCGCCATTGCCGCGCGTGCCAATCAGACGGTCCAGCAGCAGCAGCAGCAGCAGCAGAGCGGCTCGACGGAGGCCATTTCGGACTTGTCCGTGGCGCATGCTGCTGGCGCTGACAGCCCGTCGGCCAGTGCGGCGGAGAGGGAGGTCGAGCGACCGGACCGAGAGGCATCCCTCGCTGGCGGCGAATTCGAGCTCATCGATCACGATCCGGCCGTCAGACCGCCGTCCGCGGCCATGTTCGCCCATGACCCCTCGGCCGAAGTCGCTCGCAGTCCTGCTCGCGAGGCTGCAGTGATCGAGCGCTTCGCCTCCGCTCCTGCCGAAGCCAATCCTCCGCTCGCTGTCGGCAGCGTCGCCGGCGCGCGCTTGTCGGACGCCGATCTCAGCGATGATTGGACGACTAGCGCCATATACCGACCGGAAAGGGGCGCTGCACTCACCCCGACCGCCATGAACCCTATCTACGACTTCGGCGACGACGCCTCGATGAACCGGCTCGCGCACGAGATGGGATTCGGCCAGGGGAGGGAGCACGTCTCTGTTACTCCCCCGCCAGCAAATGAGGAGGAAACAGAGAAGGGTGGCGAGGAGGATAACCGAGGGCCGGCCTCCAGCAGTGCCAGTGACGCCTCGGGTCCATCGTCGGTCCCACCCGCTGATCGTGCGCGAGACGAGCCGAAGGTTGACTTCACAGTCGCTGGTCTCGTATCGAACCCCCCTCGCTTGCCCGCCATCTCTGCCGAGGCAATATCGAAGGTCGTGCCCGCGTCACTCGGCTCTGACTTTCTGTCGGCCTTTGCCATCCCCACCGATTCGGGCGCCTCGTCGTCGACCGTCGCTGCCAAAGTCGAGCCTGTGGGCGAGACGAGCACCCTCGTTAGTGACGCCAGCACCGCCGAATCGCCGTCCGTCTCGCACGCTGCCATCCGAGCGGCGCCCTCCGTCGTCGCCGAGCGCGACACAGGCGCTACAATGTCCGTTGGTGGCCGCAATGGCAGCGTCGACGAGGATGATGGCGCGAGTGCCACCGGCAAAACGAGGGCTGAGCAGACAAGGCTAGACCTTGCGCCGACCTCTGAGAAGCCGCATTCGCCGTACATCACGGCCCACGACGTGAAGCACGAGCACCCGGCCATGGCTATCGGCCGTCTCATCGAGTCTGGCGTCGGCGGCGAAAGCTCGGAGGACGCCGGCCGAGGCGAGGCGAGGGCAGACGCGGCTAAGGAGGCCTGAGGCTTCAGGGTCGCCCAGTGGGAGGAGGAAGAGTGGGCAGGCCGAGGCGGGCGACGATGACGACTTCTTGCAACGACAAAGTATGATTTCATGCGCTCTCATCTGTCTGCTGCCAGCTTCCGGGTGATGATGATCGCTCTGGCACAAGGGGCCATAATGAGATCAAGCGGCCCCGGCGGGGCCGCAGGAAGGGCTGGGGGCGCTGCGACCACCGAGGACCCAGCGTTGACCATGATGCAAGGCCGAGCCATGCGCAATCAGCCCCGGTCGACCCACTCGCTGCCCTGGAGAAAGGCAGGCTACCAGCACGCAGCTGGATCGCACGAGCGTGCGACGTCGACTGCATCCCACGATGCTGAGGGAGAGACCCTCGCCGACGAGCTCAGCGAGTATGGCTTGGTCCCAAGGTGCTTAGCAGATGACGCAGTCCTCTTTGAGCGATAGAGAGTACATGGCGTTGTCCTGGGACGCGTTGCGAGTGAGGGTCAATCAGATCTCGGCGAGAGTCACAGTGAAGGAGATTTTGAGTGTACGCACGACTGTGCGCTCGATCTTCTTCCAATCCGCCCGACGCTGGATGAACTCGTACACGCTGCGAGGACGAGGGCACAGGGTCAATTCTGATGGGACCATGGACGAAAGATGAGGAAGAGAATCAGCCCGCACTCTTCCGGTCGGAATGTGCCGCCGTAGCGCGTCGCGTCGCGCACGATCTGCGCGAGATCCTTAGCATCCTCGACGATGTAGAGGTGGCCAATCATCTTGAGATTCGAAAAGTCCTCGGTGACGCTGCATAGAAGGGAGCGATTAGCAGTAGTCAGACTCCTTGGACGAGTGTGAGTGTTCGGCCAGATGAGAGACGCACCGCTGCTGCTTGAGCGACGCGATGAAGGCGTAATAAGCGTTGAGATCGGCGATCATGTGAAAACCGCCCTTCAGCGAGATGATCTGGCGCTTGAGGTGACGTTGTAGAATGCTGGAGAGCGCGAGAGGGTCAGCTTGGCCCGTGATCGAGAGATCTGACGCGAGAAACCAAGAAGCACTTTTGCAGACGGATTCCCACTTCCTGGTAGAAAACTTCCAGGACTTCCTTGGAGGTGCTCCCGCGCAGGAGCTCGCAGTGCATCCTTAGACTGTCGATCGCCTCCTTGCATCCGCGAGTTGGGCCGAGGTCGAGGTCGGCGCCATCGACGGGATAGTACTCGCGCGGCCGCGTGCGCGAGATGATGATGTGCTCGATCTGGTCCATCAGGACCTCAATTCCGGCGTTGAGGCCCGACGCGACCGCCTCGTCCAGGACGTTCTCAAACCGCTTCTTCTCGCGCACGACTCCGTTGAGGAAGTCGGTTCGATCGATGTGCGGAGCCTGCGCGCAATGGAGGGACGAAGAGCAAGGGGTGCAGGGGGGTCAGCTCTGGGCGAGCTGCAGTCATGGCGGCGACTGGTAAAGCGCACCATCTCTTTGTCGAAGTAGACCTGCACCATCGACTGGATCGTGTCGCCAATGTGCACGAGCTCAAAGAATTGAAGCAAGGGCGCGACACTCGTTGCCTCCTCGTGGTCAGCAGGCTTGTACGTCCGCATCTGCTCGGTGGCGATGCGGAAGCCGGGCGCGATGTGCCGGTTGCTGAGCGCCTGCAGGAGCAAGATGAAGACCTCCTCGACCGTCTCCTTGACGCGCGTGCCGATGCGCCCCGGATACAGCGAAAAGGTCTCAACCCGCTTGAGAGCTTCGCGGTCCGTCTGGATTAGCCCGAGGGCGACGTCGAGCGAGATGAGGAGCTGGAGCGACTCGAACGACTCTGACTCGGGCCGCGGCGTGACCGAGCGTGACGGCATCCTGGATGTCGGCGCGACGGGCGGTACCAGCGACGTCTGCGTCTTCTCGGCGAGAGCGGCAGTCGGGACAGCGACTTCTGCAGAGGGCGGAAGGGGGAGAATGGCGGTAGCAGAGTCAGGCCCCCAACTATGCACGACCGGTGGACTTGACAAAAGGCATGAGGCACGCACGGGTCGAGGGGGCCACGTCCTCATCATCGTCGCCGAGCTCAAAGACCATGGCCTGATCGACAGCCTCGCTGCTCTTGTTGACCCCACCCTTCTCCTGGGCGCCAGTTGGGGCACCAGCAGCGGCAGCAGGCGTCGCCGGGCCCGACCCAGACCACTTGGTCGGGTTGAGCATCGAAAAACCGCTGACGGCTGCGGTCGAGCCGGCCGTGACGACAAAGACGGCCGTGCGAGGGATGATGGTGACGGGAAGGAGCAGAGCGTCCTTAAACGAGGACAGCACGTTGCGCTTGACCTGGTCCGGGTTCTGTGAGGCCAAAAAGGTCGTTGCCTGGGCGGAGTGCTTTCCGTTGGCGTTCGTTGCGGCGGGAATGGGCTTGGACGAGTCGTTCTGGAGCTGAGCGAAGACGGGCGTAAAAGGACCAGATGTCAGCGAAGCACATGGCTTACAGAGACCAAGAAGGGGACTGAAAGAGGGACGCACGCGCATGTCCCAATCGCGACACACGTTGTCCATCGACACCTTGACAAAATCGGTCTCTTCATCGAGGTACTCGTCCATGTTGAACTCGAACATAGAGAAGCTTGAAAGTCGGTCTTACAGATCAGCGACTTGGGCGTGCGACCGCAGGAGGTAGATATGAGAAAAGGGAGGTCACTTACAGCAGCTGCTCAACTTCGCTACTGTCGACGACGCTCGGGCCAATCTTCTTCCCCTCGCTGTTCTCGACCCTACCCGCCTCCACCACAGCGTCGACAACGCGGCCGACCATCGCAAAGACGGCTGCACTGGCCCGGAGGAACAAGTCGTTGCCGCCTCCCTGGTCGCCGCTCGCAGCGACGTCCCTCGCGCGCGCCAGCAGCGGCTGGACGTACGCCTCGCCGATGACATCGCTGACGACGCGCTCGGCGAACTGCTGTAGCACACGAGAAGAGGTCGGGAAGACGCGCCTCGCGAGAGCGCCCGAGCTCGCGAGTGCAGCGAGGACGTGCGTGACGAACGCGTCCATCGGGGTGAAGTTGAGCTGGACGGCGGGAACTTCCGGAGGCGACCTGTGCGAGCGACAAGCGTTGTAGGAAAGGTCAGGCAAGCTATTCAGGGTCGACAAGATGAGAGTTCGGGGTAGTGAACGCACATGATGTTCTTGAGGGGATCCCAAGTTCCGCCGCCGCCGATCTCGTACAGGATTTCGCGGCGCTCGATCCACGTCCGGCCGAGCTCCCACTCTTCGGTCCGCAGCCGACCTTTGTCGCCGGCGCTCGCCTCCTCCCAGACGCTCCAGCCCGCCTCAGCCCATGCGCGCATGGCTGACTCGTCCGCCTCTTCGTCTGCGCGCGAGAACAGCGTTAGACAGAGCGCGTCGAAACGGTCGGCTGCCTGGAGGACCAATTGACGAGCTGCGCGCCATTCGGACAAGGGCGCGACGGCGGGCGACAGGAAGCGGAGAAGCGCGAGCAGGACGACGGCTTGAGCAGCGGGGTCTGAGGACGGCTGGCTCGGAAAAAGCGTCGACAGTATCTGAGACGGGGCCGGTGGTGCGGCCGAGTAGAGCAGCGGACCGAGGATAGAGAGCTGCGCGACGTGGTGAGCCTTGTACTTGGCCAGGTAAGGCACCTTTTTCGAATGCGGGCGCGAAGAGGAAGATGGCAGGTAGCGGTTCGTTTCTGAGAGAGAGGGAACAGCTGTCGTGTCCTTGACCGGCGAGAAGGCAAAGAAGCCCTCCTTGCGTCCGCCAGCCGACGACGACCCGAATCGGGACGGCAATGGCACGCTGTCAAAGTCAAGCAGGCTGACAGCCGGCGCGGCGCTACTCGCCGCCGGCGGTATTGGGACGTCGACAAAGTCGCCGAACTCGTCCTCGGCCGGCAGGGCTGGTGTCCTCGAGGGAGGCGTGTGAGCTACGACAAGGCTAGCGGACGACGGGGACGCGTCCTTGGCGGCGTTGGAGATGGAACGGGCTGGTCGTTGAGCAGGGCCGCCGTCAGCTGGCAAGCAAAGGTCAAGGAAGCCAGACGTCAGCTCGCGGACTCCTCTGGCAATAAGATGGACTTTGACAGGGAAGACGTACTGATTGCGCTGGGCCTGGCCTCCTCGGCCGCCTCCTGGACGCCGAGCGCCTTCCAGCGGTCTTCCCACGCGGCGTCCGAGGTCACAAGGCGACCGAACCCACGGCTGACGCGCGCGAGCCTTGCACAGTCTGGCACGGGCAAGTTGGCGATGACGAGCAGGTGCAGGCTCTCTGGCAATGGTCCGATCCAGGCGCCGAGCCTAGGCGGCGGCAGGCGGACCGGCTGGAGATGCCCTGACGACGACGAGCTGCCGTGGCCAGCAGGCGCGAGCGACGTTGCGCGCAAGATGGACGACAGCGAGCCGACGCCCGCCGAGGGGGACGACGAAGGCGCGTTGCCCGGCCTGGACGGCTGGAGGGGTGCCCATCGGTCCATCAAGAAGGGCTGGGGCGGGCTCCTTACCTGCGTCGATAAGGTAGGAGGGTGCGAGAGGCAAGAGTGGTAGATGGCTGTCGTCGGGCTAGAAGCGGGTTGGACGACGAAGGCCGTGGTCCAGGAGGCTCGACACCCCAAACGTACTCTACCTCCAGCAGCTTCGGTCACTCAGGGTCTCCTCGCTCAGACCAGTGCAAAACCTCCCGACGGCCAACGAACTTCAAGGACTGCGACTGCCGCTTGACCTGCTGCTGCCCGGTATGGTCCGCCACGTCCATCCGAGGCTCGAGGCCTACGTTGCCGCTCTCTCGCTTAGCGACCTGCCGCCGCTGCCAAAGCTCACTGGCCCGCTGTCCAAGGAGGTCCGCGCGCACCGGTCCTACAAGGGCATGCAGCTCGACGGCTTCGAGGAGCCGGAAGACAGCAAGGCGATGGACTATGAGCGACAAGAGTGCGCCCCCCCCCCCCCCCCTTGATTTCCGCTTGTGAGTCTGTTCGCGCGCGCGCGGCTGGGACTGACACGCGTACCAACCTCGCCCGAAGGCTCAATGGCGACTGGGAGCTGAGCTTCGTCACGACTCTCTACGTCGACGAGCTCTATCCGCGTCTGGGTTCGTGAGAGCGCTTCTGGCTTGCCTTGAGGGAACGCGCCGATGAGCTGATCTCATCGTCTCTCCCCGGGCCTCCCACAGCTGTTGGACAAGTCCGTATCTTCTGTTGCGCACGCACGGTCACAAAAGTACCTTCCTGGCACTTGCGACTGACCATCTCTGACGCGCCCTTCTCTTCCCGACCGGCAGCGCACCTTCATCGTGAGTTCCCCGCGATGCCGGCCTTCGAACAAGCTCTAATATCTGGCCCCGCTGACTCGCTCTGCCCCTTATTTCTTCCTGGCTCGTCAGCACGACGCGATCGTCACGAATCGCGTCCTACGCGTGCTGTCCCACACGTATGGACTCGAGAAGCGTTTGCTCGCGTCTGAGTCGGAGGGCCTCGCGCTGTCGCGCAACGCGTCGATCCAGGCCGACCTGTTCGAGGCCTACCTCGGCGGCGTGCAGACGCAGCTCGGCGAGCGCGCGGCCGAGGCCTGGATCCGCGCCATCATCGGCCCCATGATCCACCTGGCGTACGAGGACCGCAAGGAGGCAAGTGCCAAGTTGGAGGAGAGCAAGCGCGAGCGCAAGAAGGACAAGAAGGACAACAAGCCGTCGCGCATCAAGAGCGGGACAGCGACGCCGGTCGGCACCTCGATCGAGGACATGGAGGAGATCGTCTACCCGCGCAACACGTACGGACCCTCTTTTTTGAGCGCACTCTCGCCCCAAGCCTCCGATGCTGACCCAGCACTTGTGCGCCTCAGTCTCGCGACCGCTCAGATGTTTGCGCGCGCGCAGGACAAAGCGATCTCGTTCTCGCGGACAGACGTCAACGCGGGCATCATCTACCTGGACGAGGTCAAGGTTGCCGAGCTGGAAGGTGAGCCGGGCGAGGACTGGAAGAGCGTCAAGAGCAAGTGCGTCTTCTCGCTGCTTAGCCTCGTCCGCCAGCTTCGCGGTCACGCTGCTCACCCTTCCGTGTCTGGCTCGCTGCCAGGTTGGCCGACAAGCTGCTCGACCAGTACAACGTTGAGGTCGGCGCCCACTCTCCTCCCGTTGATCTGCGTCGCCCATCGTCGTCACTGACGAATGACGTTTGATCTTCGTTGCCCTGCAGTGATCTGCCTATCGACGCCGAGTCGGACGCCATTCGCTCGGCCTCTCAAGCGGTCATCCCCCACTCCCAGCAGGGCGGATTGGCGACGCTTTTTGCCCCTGTCATTACCTCATGCGCTCACTCTCTCACGACCCAAGTCGTTGAACCAGTACCGCCTGCTTGGCATCTACGACTCGAGCAGCGTCGATCGCGCCCACCCGCACATGGGGACGTGCTCTGTCGGTCCGCGCTCATGCATGACCCCTCCCCTATTCGTTTTCATCGCCGCAACCCAAACTTCCGCTGAGGTTGAAAGAAATGGAGGAAATCTTCATGAGGGTTGGGTCGTCAGATGTCGTAGTTGCGGGGTTGTAGTGGAGATGATGAGGCCGACCGAGAGCGGGCGCGGGGCGACGGTTCCGGGAATCAGGCAGCGTTACCCTCGGCAGGCGCGGCCGACGCAACAAACATGAGGGGTTCGTCCTTGCGCACGTCGGCCTTGATCACGCCGAGATTGATGAGCGCATCCTTGGCGGCACTTATGGGCAAGACGAGAAGAGGGAAGGGGGTTGTTGGATCAGAACTTGAGTGCGAATTGAAAGGGCGCGCGGAAAGGCCAGCAGGAGAGGCACGCACAGGTCGCGGATCTTGCTCCAGTTCTTCTTATCGCCCTCGAGCGCGGTGAAGGAGCCGTGCTTGACGTCGTCGATGCGGACCGTCATCGTGTAGAGACCGACCTTGACAAAGGTGACTTGTTGCCTGCGGCGCGCGCCGTACTGATACACGAGGCTCGTGTGGTCGCGCAGCGCTGGCGTCGGCGCCGATCCGTCGTCCTCCTCGACAAACTCGGACAGGTCGTCCGCCGCCAGCTCGGCCGCCTCAGTCGCCTTGATCGCGGCCGCCAAGCGGTCGGCCTCAACCTTCTTAGCGTACAGCTCCTTGCGGTCCTCGTAGGCGGCGATGACGAGCGGCCGGAACAGCTTCTCGACAAAGTCGAGCGTCTGGCGGGTGCCGTACTGGCGATAGACACCGCCAATGTAGGCCTCGAGCAGGTCAGCCTGGATGCCGACATTTTCCTGCAAGTTGCGCTTCTGCGTCAGGTGCGCGAGCAAGTTGTCGGGCAGGCGGTATGCCCGCGCGAGGTAGGCGATCGACAGATTGGCGATCAGGACGGCGAGCAAGGCCTGGGATTCGGGGATGGCGTCCTCAGGTGATAAAGTCAGCACGCGGGCACTCACGCCAGAGCAAGCGCAGGCGAGGAACGTCAGGACAGCCGCACCGTCTGCTCTCCGACGGCCAGGCGCGGGTAAAGCTCGAAGATAACTCGTCCTGTTCCGCGATTGAGGAGCGCGTCGCCGACGTGTCTGGGCGCATACAGCGCATAGGATGGAGGCAAGCGCTCCTAGTGAGAACGATGCGACAACTGAGGAATGTTAGAGCAGGAGGGGCAGGACGCACTCGAGCTGCTCGTAGTCGTTGGCCTCGCTGTCGGCAGGCGTCTCGAACGGCTCCCACGGCAGGCCTGCGTTGCGAACGGCGAGCCCCAGTCAGCTAGCTGACGACTCGATGAGCTGAAGTTGAAAAAGGTCACGCGCCTTGAAAAGACGTATGCGTCCGGACTTTGTCGCACCAGGGCGCAGCAAGCTCGGGTAGCGGAGGGAGCTCTGCCGGGAAGCACTCGTAATGGCAGAGGAGCGCGAGCGTCCTAGTGTGCTGAGGAAGCGGGGGCTGGTTGACCAGCCTGCCGCGACGGCCCAGGTAGAGCATTTTGAAAAGAGCAGGTCAGGGAATAAACCTGGCAGGAGCCAAGCAGTATGAAGGTCAGCCGGGCTCGTCACAAGGTGACTCTCCCGCAGGTGAGGGAGGACGCACGGGGCAAGGGGCCGTCGGTGCAGGCCTTGACGGCGGAACGCAAGAGTGGAGGAAGGGGCCTGCGAGTGAATAGCAGGTCGGATAGGTCAGCTTCTTCGTAAGCTCGGGCATCGTGACAGGATCTTCTTAGGGCTGAAGACGACAGAGGCTATACTGTGTGAGGGGATTGACAATTGGAGGAGCTAGGAGGGAGGAGAGGCCCAGGCGGGGCTGCAGGACACGCGTCGGGGGGTCGCCGCGGCGGGAGCAAGAGGCAGAGCATGTCAGACAGGCCCAAAGAGTGCAAAGAGAGAGAGAGAGAGAGCTGAGAGCGCGCACGAAATCCAAGCGTCCCCTAGGGAAGGGTTCAGCGAGAGAGGGAGCAGGAAGCAGGTCGGGCGCGGTCGTGGTCGTAGTCGAGCATGGCGGTGAGGTCGCTCGCGCGCAGGGTCGCTGCGCTCGAATCTCCATGGCCCGGCGGGCATGGAGCATCTTCTACGCCCAGCACGCTCCTCTTCCTGTGCAACAGAGCTGGACGAGATCAAAGCAGAACGATCTATCAGTTGCAAGAGGAGGGCGTCTTGTCTGGCCTTCGCTCGCGGCATAGATGGATAGCAAGGGGCAGGGCATGTGAACTGTCGGGCCACCCTGACCCTGACCTTTGCCTCCGACCATCCCTGCGTACAATGCCAGCCTCGGCCAAGAGCCCGGCGCAACCTGCGGGTCGGGTCGCGCAGGCTGTTCCCGGCCAAACTGCGTTGGTCCCTGATCCGCACCCTCCCCGTTCGTCCCTCCCTCTTGAGCATGCTGACGTAGCTGTCCCAAGCATGTACCTCTTGTACTGACACATCATCTCTCTTTCTCGGTCACACCCGTCTGCCAGCATGCCGCCCAAGTCTACCAAGGGAGGCGCCAAGGCTGCCGGCGCCGCCAGCACCTTAATCTCAAAGGGCAGCAGCAGCAGCTCCCGACAGGCGGCTGCGCCCATCGCATTCCCCGCCTTCTCGACAAAACCGCACTACAATAGACGGGTCGAGACGCTGCTCGAGGACCAGGTCGTCGTCATTCATGTGTGTCTTTCTTGTCCTCTGGGTCTCAGGCTGCTCCGTTGGCGTGTCAACCCACGCCGAAACTGACTACCTCTTCTTCTCGTCACGTCGTCCTTCAACCTCTTTCCGACAGAACTTCTTTCATGAGCAGGACTGTGACGCCTTCATGGCCTTCTTCAAGCGAACAATCACACCGCTCATGGTCTCGTCGCCGCCGGCCAAACGGGGCGAGGCGCAGCGGACAAACGGTCTGTCGCTCACCTTGCGCAGTCGACCTCGGCCCTCAAACTCGCATCAGCAGCTGACGTTCCTCTGTCCCTTCCCCCCTCCTTCGCTCATTCACAGCCCGCTTCTTGACCTTTGCGCCCGAGTTTGCCCATCAGCTGTATACGGTGACAGGCCTGGACGAGATCGTTAAGGACTGGCCGTCGGACCCGCTGCACCCGAAGCGCGGGTCGCTCCTGCCGACGCCCAAGGGCCTGCTCGAAAACATCCGCATCTATTCGTACCACGAGGGCGAGTTCTTTGGGCCGCACTACGACGAATCGGTCGCATCCCCGGTCAACCCGCGATACTCATCACAGTGGACGCTGCTCTGCTACCTCAACGACAAAGGCCAGCCGGTCGAGGGCGGCGAGACCGTGTTCCACCTGCCGGGGCGGAAGGGCGAGATCCTTGCCGTCAGGCCCGAGCGCGGGGCGGCCATGCTGCACCGGCACGGCAGCGGCTGCATCAGGCACGAGGGAACGCCAGTCCTCAAGGGTGTCAAGTGGGTGCTGCGGTCCGATCTTCTATACGGCGCATGACCTTCATTTGCTGCGCCACTTGAGGCACCTCGACGCGAGCGGACCGCTATGCAGGCTCAGCGACATAAAAGACGGGCAGTGGTACAAAGGCTCAGCGGGCACGAGACGGAGACGTCTTAGTGAGAGGGAGGTCGGGAGGGTAGTGGGCGGTCCGGAGATAAAAAGAACGAGTGAGAGGCAAACGAGCGAGCGAGTGTGAGAGCTGCAGAGACGGGGAATGATAAAGGGTAGAATCCTCTGCGTGGGTCTAGATGTCTTGGTGCGTATCCAGCAAGGCATGCGAAGCGCTTCCGCCTTAGGCCGAGGTCGACGGAGCAGCGACAGCAGCAGCGGCGGCGGCGGCCGCAGCGCTCTTCTTCTGGGTGGCGCTCTTCTTGGCGCTGCGAGGGGCGATACATATGAGGTCAGCAGCCGTTCGATGAGGACGGTCCGGAGGTCAACGAGGTATACAAGACGCACCCTCCGATCCAGCCGGTGCACGCGTCAGCTCCGCAGTTGCACCGCTGCCGGCCGTTGCCGTCGTCCTCGACCTCGGGCTCGATCAACATCTTGCCCTTCTTGCCCTTCTGCGCCGGCGGCTTCTCGGGCGCGAGCGGTAGCGGCGCGTTGGTCATGGCGGCGGCGGCGGTCCGGGTCGCAAAAGAATCGAACTACACGAGGGAATCGACTATGGGCTGTCAGTCGAGGGGTGGATAAAGGTGGACTGAGCGCCAGACACACACGCACGTTGTAGTCGTAGAAGAGCTGTGACAGAGCAGATGAAAGGGAGGGGGTAAACCTCTGTTTCAAGAACGACATAAAGAGCTCGCAGAGGGCTAGGAGCAGTCGCACCTCTTCGCCCTGCGCGATATTGCGCGTCGACCAGAAGCCGACCTCGTACTCCTCGATGCCCTCGCCGAGCGTCGTGTACTTGTGGACCCGCAGGTTGGGCGAGCAGCCGTCTATGTCAAAGGCAGCAGCATCATCAAAAAAAAAATTCAGCGCAATCTGCAACAAGCGGTTTCGGTGCGACTGCTCATACAAAACTCGGGACGCACGGTTGATGAAGCGCGCGATGTTGCCCTTCATGCCCGAGTCAAGAACCTCGCCCTCGCCGTACTCGAGTGCATAGTAGTCGTGCCGGCCGTGGTAGACCGTCTGGATGCGCGAGTAGTACTCGGCGAGCGTGATGACCTGCGGACGTTAGAAGGCACCTCAAGAGTCAGCGAAGATCGGTCGACAGAGAGTCTCTGGTCGACAGAGGAGGTACGCACCTCTCCGCGGTAGTCAAGCACGAAGGATCCCTTGGGGATGGGCTCCATCGCCTTTAGCCCAAAGCCTCGGGACCCGGTCTGAAAGTCAGAAAAGGCGTGACCGAAGGTCAGCATCGGGCAAAGCGACGCAGAGCGAGCGAGGTGATCAGCGCGCGACGCACCCAGAAGACCTTGAGGCTGGGCGTCTTGCGGTTGTAGAGCGACTTGTTGGAGCAGCTGCGGGCCGACAAAAGCGAAGGATTGATCAGCCCAGAAACCGCAAGCGTACGGGGGAAGCAGGAAGACGTACCGCTCGCGGCAAGGGCAGCTCTTGGGCGAGCACAGGTACTGGAGAGCACGATTGATGCACGTGTCGCCGCAGCCCATCTCGTCCGAACCTTCCGGTGGCGGCTTGCAGTCGCAGATGGAGGCGACAGCGAGGTCCCTTGCTCGGTACGGGAAGACATCTGCGAGGAGAGGGGGGTCAGGTGGGCCACGGAGCGGTATATTTCGGCAGACGAGGAGCAAAA
This sequence comes from Cystofilobasidium bisporidii, assembly GCA_014825535.1. Taxonomy (NCBI): domain Eukaryota; kingdom Fungi; phylum Basidiomycota; class Tremellomycetes; order Cystofilobasidiales; family Cystofilobasidiaceae; genus Cystofilobasidium; species Cystofilobasidium bisporidii. The sequence continues at coordinate 68,159 of MVAK01000018.1, forward strand.
GGGGGAAGGGACGCACTCTTGGGGATGGTCTTGAACGGCTTGGGCTTCTTCTGCGAGTCGAGCCCGCCCTGCTCCCACTCCCAGATGATGTCGTGCGTCAACTGGAACGGCCTGCTGTCGGTCAAAATGTTGGGCATGCCCTTGAACGTGCTCGGGAGCGGAAATACGAAGGGCGTCGTTGCCGCCTCGGCGATGACGACAGCATCCTTGGGCGTCGCCTTGCCCCGCCGCTTGGGCCCGACAGCGAGCCGCTCAGCGACGTCGCTCGGCGCGGGCGAGCCCGCGCTCGACTGGTGGCCGGGAAGCGACGCCCGCGCTGACTTGCGGAACAAAGGCTCGAAGGTCAGGTCGGAGGGCTGCGCCGATGCCGATGCCGGCAGGCTCGCTCGACCCGCCCGCAGTCGCGTCGTCCGCCGGGTCGGCTTCTCGTCATCCGAATTGGCCGTCGCGAGGATCGCGTCCTCGACCTCGGCCTCCTCGCCCTGCTCGGCTGCTACAGGCTGCATCGCAACGTCGCCGTCCTCGTTGTCGTCCTCGCTCTTTGGGATCGGCAGGCGGCCGTCGACGGTCGTCCCGTCCGGGAGCTCCGTCACCCAGACGTATCGGCTCTTGAGCCCGCCGGCCTTCTTCTTGGCCGGCACAGGGGCCGGCGCCGGCTCAGGTTGGGTTGTGGACGTGCCCTCGGAGGGTGCCGCCGAGTGACGCGGGAGCTTGCCCTCGACCTGCGTGCCGTCGGGCAGGATGGTGACCCACGCCCGTGACGGCTTTGCCCTGGCTGGCTGGCTCCCAGTCGCGACGACCGGTTTGGACTCGACGGGCGTCATGTCGTTGAGCTCAGCGGCGAGCGCCGCCGGTTTGTAAGGTGCCGGCTGGCCCGTCTTGTCAATCCCGTTGGGGAAGCCCGGGAAGCGCGTGTCGACCGAGCGATTGGTGTAGAGTCCCTCGACGAGGTAGACCTTGGTGGCAGCGGGGCCGACCGCCTCGGGCAGCGGCAGGCGCTTGACAAAGCTCGTCAGAGGCGCGTACTGGCGCGCCTTCGGGACCCTGGGCTTTTTGCCGCGCCCAGCGCTGCCGCGCTTGGTCTTGATTCCTTCGTCGTCGGATACTGTGCCGATCGACGACAGGTCGTCGTCCGACTCGCCGCCGAAAAGCGCGCCGCGGGCCTGCGCGCCTGAGGTCGGAACCGCCTTCTCGTCGGCTTGATCAGACGAGGCAGAAAGGGATGGCGTCGGAATGGCCGGAGGAGAGGCTGACGAGGGCTGAGCTGGTGCAGGCTTAGCCACCAGCGACGACGACGGGTGCGACAGCTCGGACGGAGGCGGCGTGGGCAGAGCGGCCACGTGCTGGAGCTGCTTGTTTGTGGCAAGCGCCGCAGGGGGCGAGCTCTCGCCAGCTCTGGCTTTCTTCTTGTACGGCGGGTTGGACGACGGCGAGGCATCGTGAGAAGCGGTCGTCCGTGCAGTCGCGCCCGCGCCTGACTGCCGCCGGGCGACCCGCGCCGGGCGAGCCAGCGAAGGCTCGGCCTCCTCGGCAGATTCCTCCTCGATCTTGCGCTTGGAAGCAGTCACAGTCTGTCCAGCAGCGCTGATCTCGCCTTCAGACACCTTGTCGCCGGTCGAGAAGGTTCGCGCCTCGACGGCGCTGTTGAAGTGGAGCTTGCGGCCAGAGTTGGGGGACGTCTCGCCGGCGGCTTTGTGTGGGGACAGGATGGACCGCAGACGGTCGTTCTGGGCGACCTGAGGGGTCGAAGCGGCCGAAGCGGCTGGCGCAAGAGCTGTGGCCGTTGTCTGAGCTGGCCCAAGGACCGGAGAGGGAACAGGCGGGAGGGACGTGCGCCCGCTGCGGCGGCGCTCGGCAGGCATCTGGGGCGGTGCGCTGACAGGAGAAAGTGCTTGCTGCAGAGGCGAGAGCGGCCAGACAAGGGTTTCAATCCGTGTCGCAGTCGACGAGTAGCGAGAGCAGAGGGGACACTGACTGCAGAATGGATTCGCCGCAGGGACGGATATCGCGACAGCCAGGGATAGGTTCTCGTCGCTCGCCAGAAAGGGGAGGGAAGGGCTGAAGCCGGATTGCGACGCGTCTGCCCGGGAGAGGACACCAAAGCGCAGCATGCACACGGCAGAAGGTCAGCTTTGGCAAGCTCTGGCATCTTGATACGTAGAAGATGCAGGACGTACGAGTTGTGGGGGAGTCAAAAAGGGCTGACGTTCAGAAGGTGACGAGAGGCAGAGGGCCTGTCTGCTGAAGTTGTTGGCTCGCGTGCAGTGTGGGGCGGGAAGGGCCAGCTGGAGCGCGCGAGAAAGACGAGAGCTTGCTTGCCAGCTGCAGTAGACATGCAACAAGAAAAGGAATGGAAGAGCGTCAGTGCAGCACATCACTTCTCTTTCCTGTTGAGTGCTCTGAACGAACCTGCTGTGCTTGGGTAGGAGGTGCGAGAGGAAGGAAAGGGGATCAACGGGACTGGGACCGGGGGCGGACAGAGTCGAGCGCGCGGGAGACGCGACTTACGGGGCGCGCACCGCAAAGACTGCATGTGCAAGTTGGAGCGAGTGGACCAGCGCGCGGGTCCAGTAGTACCCTGCACAGGCAGGCCTGCCAGGTCTCCGCCCATGCTTCTACCCGCTAGTAAGATGAGCTGCAAGCAGCTACAATGGAACCAGACAGTACCAGACACCCTCGACCGTGTGAGAGCGTCGTAGCGCGCAAAGGGAAGGGCAGGAAGGCGCTCGATTTCGCGAGAGGTGGGCCGGTGGCTAGGTGCGCGCATCCGCGTTGCTACGGCGGGGTCACCCAGCAACAGCCCTCTGGCCCTGGTTGTGTCGTTTTCTCAAGCCGGCGAGTTGCCCTTCACTCCCTGCCCACGACCCCTCACTCGGTCCTCACTCCTCTCCTGACCTTGTCCTGCCCTCCTCGCATCTCGCCGGGGTCGGTGAGCCGGCGGGTCCCTCTGGCTGTGGTCCCCTTGCGTTGTTGGTCAGTCCCGCTCTATTTCGCCCGCTGCCTCTCCAGGCCAGCGACGCCCCGCCCCTCCCATCCAACCTCCCTCTCTCGTGATGAACCATCTTCACCAAAAACATATCAACTAGAAGCTGTTTCCGATCTACCTAGACGATACACTTGGATCTGAATCACCCTCCTCCCCCGCTCCTCTCCATCGTTGCTTCTGTCCTCCACGTCCGAATTCGCTTTACTGACGACCTTCCCTCTTTGTCCTCGACCGCCATTCAGACTTTGGCCCAGCGCTTTTGAACCGTTGATCACTTCTCTCAGGCCATCTGCCGCTCTTCGCTGACTCCAGATATCCCAGCACTCACCACTGATGTCTTCTGACTTCAGGCTGTGGGAGCGAAGAAGCGCCGCTGTTGACGTGGAGTGCGCCGCCCAGACGGACACGCTTGCCTTCATTAATGACCTTCCTTGCACGACCTTCCTTGCACGACACCACCTCTCCTGTCTGCTATCTGCGAGCCTTACCTGCTATGAAGAGAACGAGATCGAGAAGAGGGGTTTCAGAAAAAGCTGTTGGAAGCGTGCCGCTCCGCAAGGCCGCCCTTGGCGCCGGCGTCTGTCTGCACGACAGACCCAGTCGCAGGAGCTCGTCGCACTCGATCCCGTCGCCCTCACCCTCTCCTCCTTTCGTTTCCCTTCCTCGGCCTCAAGCCAGCAAAAAAAAGGGTTCGCAGCATGGCTCCCCCTTCGGCGGCACCGGCCCCAGACTACTCCGCTGCGTGGGCAGCCTACTACCAGGTGCGTTCTGCTGGCAGCTCGGCCCTTCTTCATTCTTGCCCTCCCACGTCGCCTTCCCCGGTCGCTCTGCGAACCAGCGCCACGGCCACTCTTCATCCTCCCCTGCTCAGCTTGCTGACCTCGTGCCTGCTTGCTCGCCCTTCATATCGAATCCATTGCGATTGCATCCGTACTTGGTCTCTGCTCCGTCCAGCAACAAGCCGCTGCTGCAGTTGGTGCCCAGGGCGGCAGCAGCCATCCAGCAGCTCCAGCAGCGCCCTACCAGCCCACGGCCCCAGCCGTCCGTTTTCCCTCCCAGCATGCTTGCCAGCTGCAGCTGCCCACGTAGAGCTGACGTCCGTCTCCCCTCTCGCGCCTGATCTACAGATGGGAGCGTACCCTTACGGTGCTCAGCAGCCCTACGGCGCCGTTCCGGGCTACGCTGGCGCATCTCAGCCGAGCTACCCTGCGATGCAGCAACCAATGGGCATGCAGCCTCGACCGCCAGTCTACCCCCAGCCGCAGCCTGCCTACACGCCCTCGGTCGGACCCCAGGCGTACCCCTCGCCTCGGCCCATTCAGCAGCCCATGGGCGGCTACTCGCCGTACACGTCTGGCGGTCCAGGCGGCGGCGGCGGTGCAGGATTTGGTCCAGGAGCTCGCCCGCCCCCTGGCCCTCAGGCCATGCCGATGCGTCCGCCTCAGGGTATTGGCATGGGTCCCCAGCAGCCTATGGGCATGCACTCGTCGCCGAGCCAGGGCTTTCCGCCGGCCAAGCGACCCCGCTTCGACAGCGGCCCGCCGGGCCCAGGAGGCGGCGCCGGCCCAGCCTCCTTCACACGCACGGGTGGGTCGATCCCGATTCCGTCCTCGGCCGGCCTGCCTTCCAACCCCATGACGATCGCGACGCCGATGGCCGGTCCGTCCTCCAACGCAGGCTCCGACTACTTTGCCGGCGGTGACGGCCGCGACGGCTTCTCAATGTCGGCCGGTCGGGGAGGGCGCGGCGGCAGCTCGCGCGGTGGCAAGCCCATGCGCGGCGGCTTCGGGTACGACGACGACTTTAGCTCCGCCAGTGGCAGCAGCTACCGAGGAAAGCCTCGAGGCCTGATGCGGGCGAGTCCGCCACCTGGTGGACCGACGGGCCCGAGGAACAGCGGACCCACCGGTCCTCGGAGCGAACGCGGCGGCTACAAGACCCGAGGTGCGTCGTCATCCCGCCTCAGCAGTCTTCTGCGCTCTTTCGGAATTTGTGCACTGACTCGCTTGCTTTTCGCGCGCTGCAGGTCGAGGCGCGTTCGCGGGAAGTCACCACCGGGACCTGCCAGACGCTCCACGCGGACCTGCGTCGACGCGCACCGGCCGGCAGCCCAAGGAGCCTGCTGCACCCGTCCCGCACGAGAAGCAGTCAAAGCCCAAGGACAAGGAGGAGAGGAAGACGTTGACCGACTTCAAGATCGTCGGTCTTGAGGTTCCCGAGCTCGAGTGGAAGTGGGGTGCTGTGCCCGACCAGTCGCGCGAAGATGAGGTTGAGGGCTCGGGCGGGCGGAAGCGCAAGGCCGAGGGCGGCAACGACGGTGCGTTCTCTCAGAACAGCTCTTCTGCTTCATTTGCTTGCTCTTCACGCTCGTCTCAAATTGCCGAAGCGCTGATTTCCGTGCGACCTTGTTCTTTTCCCCGCTCCGCAGAGGACGGCCCGTCGTCTCCTGCCGCCGGCACCTCGGGCCCATCACAGAAGCAGTCGCGCGGGTCTTACTTCATGACCCACGGCAAAGAGAACACCAGCAAGGCCGAGCAGGTAACGCGCGACGTCAACCGCCTGCGCATCTACTTTGACTCGCCGGCCGGCCAGGGCCACGGCGAAAGGCGCGGGCGAGGCGGCATCGAGGGCCTGCGCGCTCCGCCGCCGGCTTCGGCGACCGCAGTGACGCCCGCACCACCCGTCGGTCCCAAGGCTATGGTCGTCAAGCAGGAGTCCTCCGGTCAAGCTGTCAAGCAAGAGCCCGCGGCATCCGATTCGGTCCAGCAGAGCAACGCCGAGTTGGGCAAGCAGGAGCCCACCGATGCAGTGATTCCGGACCCTGCGATCGTCGAGGACGAGCAAACGGCTGACGGCGCCGTCATTGGCAAGGAGGAGGAGGTTTCGGACGCTGTCAACGAGAAGGACGCCGAGCCCGCAGCTGCCGAGGAGTCTCAATCTGCTGCCGAGCCGGCGAAGACGGCCGAGGACGACGTCGAGGGCCTCCTCACGTCGCTCGGCGAGGACGTCGAGGGTCTGCTCGCGTCGCTTGACAAGGGCATCATCGCTGGTAGACCCACGGACGCCTCGGGCAAGCAAGGAGAGCAAGAAGTTGGTGACGTGTCGATGACGTCCTCGCGAGGGTCCTCTGAACCTGAGACGGACGCCGCGCCGCCGGAGCCGTCGACGATCGAGCCGCCCTCTACCGCCGAGACGGTAGCCACCGCTGCTGTCGACTCAACCGAGACCGCCTCGCGCCCGCCTTCGCCCATCAAGGAGGACCGCGAGATGTCGGTCGCACCGAGCGTTTCTGAAGCCGGTCCGCCCGACTCTGTCCGCGAGACGCCCGTGCCGGAGAAGGGCGACGTCGATCTCTACTACCGCGGGCCTGAGCCGTCAGACGACCGCATCTCTATCCTGTACGAGCGATCGACGCGCCGACTCTGCATCGACGCCGACGTCGTCGAACGCGTGCGTATCTCGCGGACCGAGGGCAAGGTCGAGCTCACCATCCGCTGGAACAAGGGCGCCCGTACCAGCACGGCGACCGCGGTCGCTGTAAACGGCGCCAACGCGCCCGAGCCCGTCGACAGCGGCTCAAGTTCAGCAGCGCTTGATGCCGCGACCAAGACCGTCAAGGACGAGGGGGTCCCGCCCGCCGCGGACCCTTCGGTGGGAGGGGCTGACCCTTCTGCTGCAGAAGTCGCGCCGACATCCGAGGAGACGCCTGCTGCCGAAGTCAAGCAGGAGGCAGCAGCTGCTGAACCTGACAGCAACGGCAGCGTTGTCTCGTCGACCGCGATCACCCCGACCGTTACCAAGGCGAACGGTGCACCGGACAAGCCTGACTCCCGCACCTGGGACATCTGCCGCGGCGTTCTCGTGCGTACTCTAGTCCTTCGCATCGCGCTCCTTCGTCGAGACGTCCTCCCGCTGACGCTGACTTTGACCTTGCGCTACCAGATGGAGCAACTCGACGAGGAGACCGAGACGTTTCAGCCGGTCAACTTCGAGACGCTTGACGACATGTGGGACGGCGTCGACGATCCTTGCGCCGGATGGACCCCGCCGATCCACAAGCTTATCACGGCGGACTCGGACCCGTCAGCGCCGTACCCGACGCTCAAGCACGAGACGTTCAAGATTGTAGCCTACCTCGACCAGGATCGCCCACTGAGCGAGCCCAAGTGGGTCCGGACCGGTCAGGTCGAGGACTGGCTCAACGAGCTGTTCGGCCGGATGAAGGTCAGCAAGAAGGTGTCGAGCTGGCGCGGCAAGTTCGAGGTGCTCGACCCGGAGCCTGTGCGTTTCTCTTCCATGCCTCAATAGTCTCACTGCACGTCACGCGCCCTTTGCTGACGCCCTTCTTCCCTCTTCCGCAAATCTGTAGGCCCCGCAGACGCCCACGATCCAGAACACGCTCGACAGCTGGGCGACCAACTCGACCTCTGGCAGCGCCAAGGAGCGCCGGCGCTTCGTCAAAACGCACCTCTGCGAGATGGACAACATCTTCGAGATCCTGCTTCGGCTTACGCGTGGCGACCGGGCCGGCGGCTCGGGCAACGTCACGCCAGCCGGCCTGAGCGGACCTCTTGCGACTGCCGCCTCGCCCAACTCGCACTATGCCGGCAAGCAGACGCACGTCAGCCTCGCTGTGCTTGCCATGCTGCGTCTGACGTACGAGCTGGCCGAAAAGGCTGGCGTTGCCGCGACGGAAGTCAACGAGCGTGTCTCCGAGAGTACGTCCTTTCACCTCGTCTTTCGCTCGCATCCACCTCTTCTGCACAGTCCAGGCAACTCAGCTTCCTGCACAACCGTCTTCGCAGTCATCCGCTCGATTCCCTCCCCCGTCCTGTTCAAGAGCGTCGACGGAATCTTTCGCGATCACCTAGCCGAGAAGAAGCATTAAAGCAGCAGGTGCGTGACCTTTCGTCCCTTACAGGGCTTCCTTCTTCGTCTCTTTGAGGCCTGTATCTCAAACTGGATGGTTTGCAGGGTCTGGCGCGTGCTCTGTCGCGAGAGAAGGAGGGCTGCCTCCTTCCCCGCACCAGCACTCAAAACTCGGAGACGATCTGTCGAGTCGTCTCTCGAGCAAGAAGGAAGGAGAGGAGAAGAGGGAAGGAGGGTGGGACAAGCTTGGGACGGCTTCCTTCGTTGGAGATAAGAAGATTGCTTGTAGCTCTGCATCTCGGAGGGAATCGGGTTTCCATCCCTTCGTTCCGCGCGAAGGGATGCTCGTTGGGCCTGGCTCGAGATCTGGCGTGTGTCCATCGCTCTTTTCGTTTGGCGACGCCTTCTAGCAGTCTTCTCCTGCCTTTTACCTGCCTTTAGGGCTGGCGTCGCCATTCACCAGGCCAGGCAGCGCGTTGTCCCTGCCTTCGTCGCACGCGCATCGTTCTCTCGCCGTACCGTGCTCGTGTGGGAGGGGCGCCGGCAGTCTCGACTTTCGTACCCGCCTCGCATGCGTCGCCCCCCCATTTCAGATTCTCTCTTTCCCCTTCGCAGATTTTAGGCCACGTCGCCCGTCCGGCATGGGCAATGTCGCCTCAACTCGATTGGCAGCCGCAGAGCGGTAACTACTGTACCTTCCGCTGACCAAGGGCCTGCTCACTGATGCTCAAAGAGCGCGCGCTTGATTTGCTCGTATGGCATGAGTATCAAGACTGACCCGGGGAAGGTGCGCACCGTGCAGCAGACGGGGCGGGGAGGGGCAAGAGAGGTACAACAGGAACCGTCCTTGTTTCTTTGGCCAACAGAGCTCAATAGCGTGGGCGCTTCTCGTCGCGGTCGTATGCGCCGCCGCCACTGCTGCTGCCGCCGTCGTATTCTCGCTTGTAGCCGGCGCCAGGCGGTCCCGATGACATGGGAGGAGCACCGCCGTACGCGCCGCCGCCGTAGCCACCAGATGGCGGCGGGGGAGGACCCCCGGGCGGGCCGTTGAAGCCTCCGCCTTGGTATCCGATGCCGCCGCCCCTGGGAGGAATAAAGAGAGCACGAGCGAGGAGCGCAAGAGAGAAATTTTGCGTGGCGAAGGGTCGGCAGCGAGGTGAGCAAAGAAGGCGACGGCGAGAGGGAGGGGGGAGAGGTCCCTGGGGGTGATGATGGAGGATGGCGGAGGGCGAGGGAGAGCTCAGGAGCCAGAGGGAGGGCAGGGATGAGGGGACGAAGAGCCACCGAACAGAGAAGACTGGCCCAGAGGAAGCTTGAGGCCCCTGGGCTGATACTTTCCTCGCGCAAGGGCGGTGAGGCCCTGCGACTTGTCCTGCGCGGCATGCCTTTCTCGTCGAACCCTCGACCAAGCCTCTGACTCTTTGCTCTTCCCGCGCCTCGACGCATCGATGCACCTGCCGCCCAGAGACGCAAGGAGGGGGAAAGGGGAAAGGCGACGTACCTCGAGTCGCCGCCGTAGCCGCCGCGGCTGGGTCGAGAGCCGTAGCCAGAGTCACCTCCGCCTCTCGGCTGGAAGCCTGTTGACAAAGCAAGCAGTTGAGTAAGTCGATCAAGATGTCCGATTGGACGACAACGAACGGAAAGAGGAGTTGGACAAACCTCCACGGTCGCCGCCAAAGCCTCCGCCGCCGCCAAAACCTCCCCCTCGGTCACCGCCGCCGTAGCCTCCGCGGAAGCCACCTCCTCCGCCTGCAATGTGACAGGCACGCAGTACCGGGCGTCAGCATACAGCCTTAAGCTGACCTCGAGCGAAGAGGGGGACAACCCACCCATGCCGCCTCGGAAGCCGCCACCGCCGCCCATCCCGCCCCGGAAGCCGCCGTCGAAGCCGCCTCGGAAGCCGCCCCGGAAGCCACCTCGACCGCCAAAGCCTCCCCGACCGCCGCCAAAGCCGAACCCGCCGCCAAATGCGTTAGGATCGACCGGCTTGGGCTTGCCGCCGAGGCCGCCACCAATGCGCGCCGGCTTCCAGCCCTTGACAGTTCGGCCGCGCTCGACGTCGACGCGGATGTTCTTGCCGGCAATCGGGATGTGCTCGGCGTCCTTGTAGGCGGCTGAAGAGTGGAAATGGAAGGGAGCGTCAAAGTCTGGATGCAGCTGGAGAAGGATGACGAGGGGGGGGGGCGGGAAGGGGACAGACCCTTCATGTCGCGCTCGCGCTCGTATACAATAAAGGCGTAACCCCGGCTCTTGTCCTTCTTGTCTCGGACGATGCGGACACGCTCGATGGCACCGTACATCTCAAACTCGCGCCGGAGGTCCTGCTCGGTCGCCTTTTTGGACTGGATGAGAAGCGAAGCAAAGCATAGGAGGGATGGACCGGTCAGCCATCGGCCCGAGGGCATTGGGGGAAGGGTCGGGCGAGGAGGAACGCACGAGGCGGGAGATGAACAGCGTCTTGTAGGGGTCACCAACGGCCTCCGGGTCCTCAAGCGGTTTGTCTTTGTAAGCGAACGCCAGAGCAGAAGTCGAGCAGCAGACAGGTCAATTCGCGTCCTGCCAGGCGACCAGACCGCCGACGAGATGAGACGGGTTTAGAGGAGAGAGGAAGGCCACACGCACAGCTGGCGTCTGCATTCTTCTTCCACTCCTCGCGCTGCTTGGCCAGCTTCTCCCGCTTGATGCGACGCTTCTCCTCCTCAGTGTAGGTGAAGGGCTCCTCCTTGGTCTCGCCCTCCTCGTCGAGACCCGTCTCGAGCCGCTGCTGCTCCTTGGTGGCCGAATCGCTCTTGAGCTCCTGAAAGAGGCCAGCGAGGCCCCTGACGCTGTGCGACTTGGGCTTGTCGTAGTTGGGGCCGACCGGCTGGACGTAGGGGATCGGCGGCCTCGGAGCAAAGAGCTTGAGGAGGTTGGGGGGTAGCTGAGCGGTCATGGCGTGAGCGAGGTCCGTCGTCGTTGGGGGGCGGAGGGAGGGAAGGCCGGCGGCGCGAGGCCGACAAGAAGAGACGGCACGGTCGGAGGCAAAACCATTGGCTGGCACAAAGTGGCGCGCTGCGGCTGTGACACTTTTGAGAACGCCGTCGCAAGAGAACGGCCATCAAGAGGAGTGGAGACGAAAGCGAAGGTTGGAAGCGGTCAAAGAGTGACGAAGGAACAATGGTGAGGAAAAGGGGGAGACGATGGGTGGAAGAGCCCAGCGCGCGCGACCAGTCTATCAGGGCCGCTGGAAAGCCAATGCGGGAGGGAGCATGGGAAGGGGCGGCAATGGTGGGGCCGAGTAGAATTGCTGCTGCTGCTGAGGACGCGAAGGAGACGAGACAGACGGCCGTTTCGACATACGTCGACCGGCGGCAGGACCGAACGAGGGCTTGGGCGACTGGATCGGGTCCATCGTCGGGCCCTCTAGCGCAGGGCCGGCCGAAGACTCGATGGCGGGGGACGATGCCGTGGGTTTTGAGGGCGTTGGTGCGCCCGTTGTGGGTGGCGGAGGCGTTGCAGTCGTCTGCGACTTGACCGGCGTCCGAGTGGGCAGACCAGACGGCCGCGGAACGGGGATGCCGCTGCTAGTGGCGGCGGGCGCGACCGGCAGCGCCTTGTTCTTGGTCGCCGGACTGGGGGCCGCCATCCTGGTGATGCGCAAAGGCTCGATCGTCGGCAGCTCGATGTCCTGCCTGGAACTGGACAGCAGCGACAGCCTTGCCGACGAAATGAGCGACCGCTGCTGGACGTGACCCGAGTGCGACTTTTTGACGCTCGGCGAAGGCAGATGCGACGGCGATGGAGTCCCCGCGGTAGCCGACGCAGCCGGCAAAAGCATTTGGCCAGAGTTGGTTGCCTTGCGGATGGGAATGGACCGTGACAGCTGGGGCAAGGGTGAGAGCTGGCTGGCGGGGAGATATTGGCTGGTAGCAGTCACCGAGGCCGGCAGCTTCCTCATCGCTGAGGGAGGCGCCGAGGACTGCGACGCGGCCCCCTTATCCGACGATGCATGGCTGCTGGTCCCGCTCTCGCGCCGAGCGAGCAATGTTTTGCGCTCGGGCAGACGCTCGGCCGCCTCCTCCCACTCCCGGCCAGAGGACGGGCCTGCGCGAGAGACGCCGCTCACTTGGGAATTCTTGCTGGCCGTCCGCGACAGGTTGGCGCCCTCGTAAGCTATCTCGACGTCGCCCCAGGTGCCGGCGCTGTCCTGTTTGGGCCGAGGCAGGATCCGCCCTTGGTCCGAGACGAGGCAGCCGTCGCCTGACAGCGAAAAGATGCTGGACGGCCGGGAGGGAAAGTAGCCGCTGGCGGTCGATCGGGGCCGTCCGAGTAAGGAATCTCGCGACTCAGGCTGTGAGAGCGGTCGGGTGGTCCCGACGGAGACTGTCGATCGAAGCGACGAGTTTGGGGACGACAAAGTGATTGGCAGCGACGACGAGCGGTTGGGGAGAGACTCGAGGACTGGTGGCGGGGTCTCTGTCGGAGGAGTCGGGAATGACGAGATGATGTCCCGGGCGGAGGGTCGGGGGACGAAGACGGGAACAGGCGGGATGATGCTGGACCGGCTAAAGCTCATGCGCGGCTTGGGCAGCGGTATCGACTCGTGATCGCTGTCGTCGCTCCCAGACCATCCATCGTCGTACGCGAAGGGTTCGGACGTGGTGCTGTTGAAGGATCGGTAGGACGCCGTCGAACCCTTGCGCAGGTCTGCGACCAGAGACGGGGTGGACGACTTTCGCGAGAGCGACGTGTCGCTCGTACGGTGGCCGCTGGACGGGTAGGACGAGAGCAGATCATCCGACTGCTTGTAAAAAGGGTTGGCGAGTGGGGGGGGGGGGGTCAGGCCACAAGCCGCTCGACAGAGAGGATTCAGACGCAGACGAAGCGCACCTCGTAGCCATTCGCTTCTCCTGGTTGCAACGCCGAAGTCTTGGACTGCATCTTGCATACCGCCTCGTCGTCCGTGAGGTCGAGCTTGAGCGCGCCATGGCCCGAGGCCTTGCGTCGGCGGTCCGAGCGGTCGCCTCCCTTACCGGCGCTGGACCCCGAGCTTTTGCGGCTGCGCAGGACGTCGGGCAAAGGGGGCACGTCGCCCGTCTCCGAGTCTGACCCGCCCGTCTCTGTGATGAGCGGCATGACAGGTATAAGCGATGCGCTCTCGACCGTGACCAGCGCCGTTGACTGCGACGCCGTCGGGTGCGACTTTGGCGCGGCCGGATGCGGGGCAAAGGCGTCGTTGTTCATTGGCGTGTCAAGCACCGAGGTCGATGCCGTCGCGCTCGACGAGGTCGACAACTCTGAGGACGCTGACTTGACGCTGAAGGATGACGATTGGGGGGGCCCATCCGCCGGCGAGCGCAGCAAGTCGTTCGAGGGCTCAGACATACAGGCGCTCGGCGCAGCGGAGGACTGCGTCGAGTCGGTCGTGTGCTGATGCGGCGAAGAACCGGCGCGAACACTCGGTGACAGGAGAGGAGACGGGAGGGGGCTGGTGAACGGTGGGCAAGACCTGGGTATCTCGATGAACGCCGGTCGTTCGTCCTTTGGCGTCGCCACGCGCGCTTTAGCGGACAAGCAGGAGCAAAGGTTGGGCAGCGTCAGCTTGTGAGAAGCAGCGGACGGTCGGCCAAAACAAGTTTGCGGACGCACCCCGGAGATTGAGCATCTTGCCCTCATTCAGATTGAATGTAGAGACCGGCGCGTGCATCGGCTTGAAGTACCGCGTCGAGCCGCTGGAGGTGGTAGCCATCTGCGCGCCGTCGTCGGCGACAGTGGAGCCGCCAGGAGTGACGGCCCCGCTTCCTCGCCGCACGCTCCCGCCCTGGCCGCCCCAAAACACCTCGCGCGTTGGGCTGGGCGTGCCCGAGGGGGGCGGTCGCATTACCAGCCCACGGAAGCTGCTCGGGCCGCGGGGCAGCGGGCGAGGAACTTGAGGCAGCGGCTCGGGAGGAGGAGGGCCGACGTCGGACCCGGATGCGGTTCTGACGTGCAGCGTTGGCAACGGAGGCCGGGAGCCGGCCGCTTGGTCCTCAAAGGCCGTGTGTGATGAGGGCAGTTGGGGCAGCGGCAGCGACGGCGACGGTATCGGCAGGGGAAAGGTGTTTGACGGGACGGCGGGCGGTTTATGCGACGGCGGGACAAAGGGGTCGGGCGAGGTTGCCCGCCTCTCAACCTGGACGACGTCGGGCGGGTACTCGGACGTAGGCGTCGACAGGGGCGAATTTGGTGCGCGCGGACGGCCTAGCGAGTAGCCCAGGCTGAGCGTCGTCGAGGCCGACGAAGGCGAGGGTGGTCCGTAGAGATCAAGGCCGCGGACGGGCGACGACGACAGCGCCCTGGCCATCGAGTTGGGAGACGGCGGCGGCCGCAGGGACGGATCCGGCTGAGAGCGCGGAAGCGAGCCTCGGCGGCGCAGGTGCAAGGGCAGCGCCTCAAAGTCCTCGCCCTTGATACGGCCGACGGGCCCTCCGAAAGAGGTACTAGGCTCCATGGGCACGGCAACCCCACCGCCTTCGGCCTGCCGGATCTCCTCCTCTACGGAGAGGGCAGAGATGGAAAGCAGCCGCTGGCGTTGCGAGATTGAGCCCTGCCGGACCGTGCGCAGCGCCGTTGAGCTCGACGATGGCGACGAGCCGTTGGACGACATCAACCCAGCGACTACGAATGTACTGTCCAGCGTCGATGCGGTGTCGAGAAGCGAGACGACTGAACGGCTTCAGGGATTCTGGATGGCCGTCGTAACCGGGTCGAGCAGGAGAGGCAGAGCCGAGGCAGACGAGGGAACGGGTGGTGGCCGTCCGAGGTCAAAGGGGGCGACAGGCGAGAGAGGAGAGAGGTCGAAGGGAAGGGGCTCTCCTTCAAGGAGCTCTGCGGCGGCGTGTCCTCCAGGGACCACGACGAGCGGCAAAAAGAGACGGAGAGGCAGAGGGAGAGAGGGATGGGAGGGGAGGATTGGAGCGGCAGAGCAAGTCTGGCTGGCGACGTGCGTGCAGGCAGCGGCGACGGGGCCGGGCGCGGAGCCTAAGCTTCGGTTCGGCGGTGTCTCGCGCGACCGTCTCACTCTGATCGACTCCGCGGGTCGGGACTTCCTTTGCGACCCACGACTTCGCCGCATAGTAGGAATTTGCGAGAGATGGTCTCCTGTGGCTTGCACTGTTACAACGGGCCGTGTTGTCGGCTCCTGGTTCAAAAGAGGCCGAAGAGCCGGCGGAGTCCTTTGGTACAGCGGGGGGACTAGGGATCGAATTGCGGCGACCGCAGTCCGCGCGCAGCAGCAGCGCACAAAGGTGACTACACGGGTGATGAGAAAGTCTGGTTGCGGCGTGTGCAAGGGCGGGCGGGCGAGTGCGGGAAGGAGGAGAAGGCGGGAGATCTGCTCGGAAAGCGGTTCTAATAGCAGGGGTGAAGGAGAAGGTGGAAAGGAAGAAGAGGTGGCGAGCGAGGGCGCGAGACTTTTACATGACGATCCGAGGCTCGGTGATGCTCGACGCGATCTGCACGGGTGTGAGAGAAGGGCAAGAGCGAGGGATGAGCGCGTCGTCCGGAAGCCCGAGCGGCCATGTGACAGCCAGATGCATTGACGTACGCTCTTGTGAGGCAGGACAGAGGCGCCGTTGATCAGGAGCTCGTCTTTAATGGCGACGTCGTCTCCGAGAACGGTGATGTTCTCGACACGAGCCTATAGAGCACCCAAAGGGCACGTTCGTCAGTCAGAGGATTCCGTGCCGTCGTACGATAGGAGCACGTGCAAGGGGAGCAGGAAAGAACAGAAACGCACCCATCGCCCGACGCTCGAGTTCCAGCCGATGATAGAGCTCATGACCCAGGCGTGCTCCTTTACCTTGGCGTTGGCCATGATGACACAGCGCTGCAGCCTGGCGCCCGCGCCAATCTTGCAGCCAGGTCCAATGACAACGTTAGGGCCGATGAGCGCCGTCGGGTCGACCTCGGCCGTCTTGAGGGCGGGAAGGGGGATTGTCGGGGGTCAGCTCTAGTCAAGGCGCGCTGGACAGGTCGGTCTGAAGGGGGCACGCACAGGGTCGATGAGGACGTTGCCGCCCTTGATCCAAGGCTGCTTGGGGTCGGTGAGGAGCGTCGACCCTTGCGAGGTGAGGTGCGACAGGTAGAGGCAGGTGCCTGCAGAAGGAGAGAAGGAACGCGGGCATCAGCTGCTGACGCAGTATTGAACGAGCCGAAGATCTAGGCGCACCGGTGATGTAGTCCTTGGGCTGTCCGACGTCCATCCAGAAGCCCTCGAGGTCAAATGAGTGCAGCTGGCCCTCCGAGGCGATGAGAGGGAAGATCTCCTTCTCAATCGACGTCGGCTTGAGCTGCAAGGACAAAGCGCGCGGGGAAGCTCTCTTCGTCAGTCAATGCACCATTACACAGAGAGCAAAATGGAGCACAAAGTACGAGGACAGACCTCGATGCGGTCGAGCACGCTGGGGTTGAACAGGTAGATGCCGGCGTTGATGTTGTTGCCGACGAACTCAACGGGCTTCTCGACGAAGCGGTCAATCACGGACGAGTTGGCCTTCTGAACGACGACACCGTACGCCGAAGGCTCGGACACCTTGGTCACCATGATAGTGCCCTCGCCGCCGTGCGCCATGTGGAAGTCGCTGCAGCGCGGCACGATATGACGGCTCAGCTGAAGCCATAGACTTGGCGGAGAGCAGGGTCAGCAGAGAAGAATGACGCACCGGAACTCCTCGAAGGGGTACGAGCAGGTGACATCCGAGTTGAGAACGAAGAAGGGCGAGTCGTCCTTCTTCAGAACCTCGCGGGCGAGGGCAAGAGGACCGGCTGCGGCGAGGGACGAGAGGCGCGCCGAGTCAGTCCCTCGACGGAAGACGAGCGCTGCCTTGCGCTCCCCGTCCAGCTCATGACCTTTGCGTCCGTATTCGATAGGAAAAAGGGGAAAGAGACGACGCACCGGTTCCGAGGGGCTCGCTCTCGACCGAGAACGTAATCTTGATGCCGAGGTTGGCCTCCGTCTCCTTGAGCATGGCAACCATGACCTCAGGGCGGTAGTTGACGGCGAGGACGATGTCGGTGACACCGGCCTTGACAAGGGCCTACACAGGACAGGCAAGGGCTTCAGAGGTCAGCGCGGATGTCACAGACTCGAGAGGCGAGCTGGGCTCGACAGGCAGGGGGGCGCACCTCGATCTGGTGCAGGCTGCGAGACCGGGTGCGACGGGGGGCGCCGCGAAAGGGTCAGCGAGTCAAGCGCCAGATCGCGCAGGGGATCTAGCACGCACATCATGGCCTTGTTGCAGACTGTGCGCGATGAGCAAAAGAGAAAGGGAAAGAGATCAGCAGCTGCAAACATGCTGGGAGGCGGGGCACAGCGCGCGCGCGCGAGCCAGCGCGGCAGCCGAGCTAAGGCGGAAGAAAGACGCACACTCGACGAGGGGTTTGGGCAGCGTGAGCGTCAGGGGACGCAGCCGAGTTCCAAAGCCTGGTAAGCAGGGCGCGACAAAGCTGTCAGCGATGCGGTCTCGTGCGATGGTCGCCGGGTGCCGGCTTTTTCAGAGAGAGGGAGTGGCAGCCGAGCCGCGCTCGGACGGAGGAGGGGTCGAGGCGACGAGGGCTGAGATGGGGCAGGGAGACTGGAACGCACCGCCGACGAGAATAAGAGCCTAGAGCCGATTGGGCATCGGGAGTGAGCAGGCGCAGTGAGACGTCCGGCGAGGCAGGAGTGAATCGTGAGGTGGGCAAGACGGGTTTTGCGGAGACGCGAAGGAGAAGGGGGGGGGGGGGGACGGGGGGGGGGGGGGGGGGGGGGGGCGAAGGGCGACCAAGGGACGAGGGCGATCGGGATAAGAATCTCGCAGCCCTTTAACCGGGCGACAGGGA